>JACXGJ010012974.1:0-17050 GCA_016801105.1 Esox niger
AAGTGAAACATACGTTTTTCTTCAGAGAACATCATAAGAAATGGACATAGTCAAATTATTATACACTATTGCTTTTATTAAGTTGATTTAATTAAGTTAACTTAATTTGAATGTGTATTCACAACAAAAGGTGTTGTTCTAAAAATCTTGTTTAAAGTAAAAATTATGATACAAATAACAAGATTGAATGATAAATAACTAATTGAAGAGTACACTAGTGCTTTTACGAACAGACTTATTGTGTACAACCGCTGTCCACAATTCAATTAAATTCATCCAAAGCATTATTTTGAAATAAATAGCTATATTCATCAATTTGCAATAGTTTATCCAGTAATTTCCAAACTGTGGGAGGGGTCCACAGGGTGCTATAAAAACATCACTGGACTTTGAAACAACCCAATAATGAAAATGCAAAATTCCAACACAAAAATAATATCTAAATGCCATCTCTTAATAGTAATCAGTGCATTCAAAATTGTCTCTTTTTGTGGACATTTGCAGTGCCTTTTGAAAGTATTCATATCCCTGCATTTTCTCCACAATGTTTTGTTGTAGACTTTTTACACTTTTTTTCAAAAGTGCCTTTTTTGAAATATCAGACAGATCTATTCAAAATTGAAAACTGAAATATCTAATGTTTTGAAAAATCCAGACAGCATGTCATCATCTTTTTCAGAGGACTGAATGCCTTCTAGTCACTTTTCCATATATTTCTGATGTATGGTCTACTGCAAGCATGGTTGTCCTTCTGGCAGGTTCTCCCATCTCTGCAGAGATATTCTGATGCACTACTAGTGGCCATTTGGTTTTTGATCACCTCCCTGACTGACAGCTTTAGGAACCTTCTTGGTAATTCCAAACTTCTTCAATTTCAGAACTTTCAATGCTTAATAATTATATGCATACAGTAGACACCATTTTTGGGCTGGCTGGCTCTTGTTAAATAGCATAATGGTTAGAGACATGGACTCACAACAAGGGGACCAGTGTTG
Source organism: Esox niger (assembly GCA_016801105.1). Lineage (NCBI taxonomy): Eukaryota > Metazoa > Chordata > Actinopteri > Esociformes > Esocidae > Esox > Esox niger. Next base: position 996 of record JACXGJ010012974.1, read on the forward strand.
AAGCCTCTCTGCAGGCAAAGCAAATTATGCATTTGGATTTGTTCATGATAGACAAAAACTGGCCATAACCTCCAGAGGTTACCTTATAGTAAGTCTAGAATCAAATTGTTTATGATTATTTTCCCATTGTTTCTGGTGGATATTCAAAGAATGCATTTGTGTATGCTTTTTGAGGTAGCCTAATATATAGTAGATCCCAACCACTTGTGCAGTAAAAGAGAAGAGGTTTCCACGTTTCTCTCATCTTTTCATTTGATGAAAAGTCAGTTATTGTCACCTATATTAATTGTTATTGTATCAGTATCATTCAAGAATGAAAAAAAAATGAAACATTGTTGTGCCATGAAATGATATAGGCCAAAACAAATGTATTAATAGAATTTGTTTAGGATATACAACATCTTTGCTGGCTACAACCTTCAGTAGCTACGTCATAGTAAGCCTAAAATAAAGCTGTTCAGGGTTATATTGCGATAAAATCTGTGCATTCTTTTTGGGGTAATATAGGCTAGATCATAATCCCTTGGGCAGTAAAAGAGGAGGGCTTTCCACGCTTCTCTCATCTTTCCACTTGATGAAAAAGTCACTTATATTGATAGTTATTTTATCATTGTCATTCACAAATGAAAGAAAAACGAGAATTGTTGTGCCATTAAATAATTTTGGCAGCGTAAAGTTCATCTTCACTCTTACTAGCAATTGCTACATTTTCATGAGTATTCCAAGTTGTAAGTTGATACTAGAAGGCCTATTACTGGCTAGTAAGTTGTTTAAACAGTCAGTGGAAAAAGCCATACAGTTCATATATGCTATTTGTGGTAGGAGTCAACTTAATAAGAAACGTTAATCAGTTTAACCCACTGCTTAATGGTGTCAAACGAAATATTCAATTGCTATACCGACACTTGGTATAGGTCTAACTTAGTGGCCTATTGGTTAAAGACACAGCCTCGCATGGAAGACCCGGGTTTGAATACAATGAAGGCATCCCTTCTTATTGGGAAGAATGTTGAACTAGGCTTGCATGGTTATTTTTCTTGTTTTATGGTAACTTGGACTTCATGGTTTTGCAATGTGAAGTGTGGGACCTTATACAGAGTTGTGTGCCTTACTGCAAATTAAATTGATTGGACATTAATAAGTAAGTGGTCAATCAAGTGCTAGAGAGAGCTTAGGGATGAGCAGAGGCCCCAGGTCTGAATACTTTTGTGCATTATGTTAGATGCAAAAAAATCGTCATATATTATATTTGTATTAATTAAATAAGTCTATAACACAACAAAATGCAGAAAGTGATTTTATAAGGCACTGTATTTTCCAGTATGCAATATAACATCTAAGAATGAAGGTTTCTCTGAATTTAATGCAATCTAGTTAAGCAATCTTTTTCTCTCATTCTGTAAGACTCTGACCAGCAATAACAACCTATTCTCTCCATTTATGTTTAGAAAGCTAATTTGAAAGTCAACATTGTCGAGAAAAAACATTAATTTTCAAGCAATCTAATAACCCTTAGAATTCTTTCATAACCACCTTTATATTTATTTTCATTTGAGAAAATGGGGCACCAGATGTTCCCACAGGATGAATGTAGGCTTGAGTGAAAAGGTTTACAAATTAATGAGTTCATCAAAACAAAACCTAAATAGAATGTCTTAATGAGTTCTTGTGATTTTTAATCATCATTGTTTCTCTATTTTGGTAATTCAAGATGATCTGACACAGGTATTTGCATGAATTTGAAGGAAGAAGCAGCTTCTTTTGCTCCTGACACCTCACCAAGGTGTATGAATGCACTTGACAGTACTGTAATTCACGTGATGCAATGGCAAGCAATGAGGTTGTTATGCATCTTTACTTGGACCGGTAAATATTCTTCCTCTCCTTACAGGTATTGACATAGTTTCCAAAGCTTTGAAGCAAAGTAAAGGGAGAACATCTGAGGAATGTGAACCATGGGCCACAAGGAGCAAAGATAAGCATGTGTATTACTTTTAGCTCTGCTACTGACATCCCTTTGCTGTATTAGCCACGCAGAAGTTGCAATGTGTGGAAATAGGAACAGTTATTTTTAACTTATAAAAAAGAGTAAATCACAATACAATAAACCTCATTAGAAAGATTAGTTTGAAGAACTAACTAACCCCTTTTTTATTTATAAGCAATTAAATCAGCCTCTGATTAATGTAAAACTTTAGTATTTATATGTCTTTCAGACTCTCCAATCCACTAATAGAAGGCATTCATGTGCTATATTGCATAAGACTTGTGGAACATTGTGTTAGAAAAGAGTTAAATACTTCGGATCAGAGAGAAAAGTCACAAACATATCTGGAGTAACAGCAAAAACAGCTCCAAAAGTGCAGAGTGTAGGGAACACTATCATCTTTGATCAATTTTGATAGACATAGCTAAATGTGAATTCAGTACTTGCTATGAATGAAAAGAGATTTATTTGCATGTCACCGTTTAGGAGGCAAGTCACAGGCGCAGAGTTTAAGGGAAAATAACATTTTAATGTTTTTTATAAACTAAAACAGAAAACAACAAAAGGAGTGGCAAACCGCAATGATCCACAACTGGAAGCAAAAACAAGGGCAACTGAAATAGGGTCTCAATAAGAGGCAACATAGCGCAGCTGACTCTAATTGGGGACAACCAAAACTGCAATGCCTAGAGGCACCCAGACGCATAGAGATGCCTAGAGGCCCCCAGTTAGGACCTGACGCTATGATGTTAGTTTGGCTATTTGTAAAATAGCCAAAAACAAAAATGCAATTTATTTGAAAAAACAATAGGAAATTAATTATAATCATATATGAAATGTATCAAAATATTAGCAAAAACATTTAATTTCGCTTCCTAGAAAGTGTATTTAACTAATTTAAGAAAAAAGAAATCTGGCATGATCTGATCTGGTTCATCTGCTTGGTTAAACATTTTTAACAAAGTTTTAACAAAGCTTTTGTGTATCATACAACAAAGCATCATATGTATTTGTATGTAGTTCCAACCCTGAAATACAGTTCGTTTTTGTGACAATGCAAGTTAAAAAAATACTATTTAAGGGATTGAAGTGGATTCTGTTCCTCAGAAAATATCTTCCTAAATATCTGAGTTGCAAACAGTTGGGTTACTACAGACATTTGTAAGACTTCTATTGATTAGAAACTGCATACTTATGAAAATCAGCATGCCCTAAGAATTCCTTATACAGGTGGATTCTAAAGACCCTGAAAAACAAACAAAAAAGACAGTGCTGTCAATAATTCACGCTGTCTAACAGGTGAGACAATCAATCAAGAGTCAAATGAAATGTATCGTATTAATTTGCAAAATACTTTCTCCCTTGGTATTGAGGATGAGGTTTGATTACTGTGTTCCACAGATATAAAAAAGTGCATTAAATATTTCCAATTAAAATGACGTTTTACTCTGTACTCATTATTTCTGTTGTACAATCTGACAATATCTCCCTTTAGAAATGTGAATCAGAACATTACTTCATCATATTCTTCTTGAACTAAAGATTATATTTGGATCCATTTCACTGGATATCATTGACTGAGAAAGTCTAATAGTCTATTACTAACACTCACCACACACCACAGTACCATCCGGACACAGCTCTTTTGCATGCGGAAACAGGGATGATTAATTGTCATGTCACATACATTCATAATCAGGCTGAGTGTCTCATCTTCCACAACCCCCTCCCCCCACTCATAGTCTCACATTGAAAAATGAATTATATTTGACTGTCAAACTGTAACGTTCATAATTCACTTGGTGATCCATCCCCACCTTGTCATTTTCTCATAGTCCTGCCATTGTAATAAAACCTTACATCTATACTTACTGATGAAAGAAGTATCCCTGTGTTTTTTTGACAGAGATGGTCTTAAAGTTTCTATAATAGTTTCAAATATCAGCCCTGAATTTAGTGTTGAGTGTTGAAAATGACCAGACTGCACCTGTCATTTAAAATCAGGAGAAAGTGTCTCCAGTGCCCAGAGCCTGGGGCATTTAGGAACAATCAGGGACACACTGTTATCACAGACTCTATCTGTTGGGCGGCAGATTATGCGTTGCTGGCCCCTGAGGCTTGGTAGTTTGAGGGGTAGCTTCAGGCTCTTGACAATCCACATTGTCATAACCCTGTATCACCCACAAATTGCTCTGATGAGGGGGGGGGGGCATTTTTAGAGACAAGGGAGGGTTAGGACTTCCTTTCCCCTCAGATTATCTGGTGGAACACTACTAATGGAGTCTGACCTCTTGGCTGCCTGCAGTTGGAATCATTGAATAGGCCTTTATCTTACTGTCAGTCAGAGGGAGAAAGAGGAGATAGTGGTAAAAACAGTTCTCTATCTTAGCATTCAATGTCACATTATTATGTTACACTCTGTGATTGTGCAAATTCAAGGAAATCCAGTGTACAATCTTATTTTCACCTTCACATTTCTCTAACAATACAGTCGTTTGTGAGTCTGCTGTTTCTGAATAGCTGTGGTAACTCTGTCAGTCTCTCTTTGTGAGGATAAGTAAATGTGTCAATTTGTTCCGGATTTGATTTCTTCCCGTGCCTTTGCTCTATAATGCAATAGAAGATGCACAGTAAGCAAGCCAATTATTTGGTGTAAGAAGTCATGAAGATTTTCTGATTCAAATTTTTCTTAGAGTTCGCTTACACTTTCAGTTGAGACTGAACATTCAGTTGCCATGTCATTTCTGGGGAATCACTCCTCACTTATGCAAACCAGTTAATAATTATTTTAATGTTTTCCCAGAATATGAAAACTTCACAGCTGAAGTACTAGTGCTATTTTCTACATTAGAGACAAATCTTTCCACCTAGACCTCGGACCAGCTATTCCAATGTCCTCATGGGTAGCAGGGAGACTCCTACAGCCTGGGACTTTTCTCCCCTTGCTGCTGATCCTTTGAACAATAAAGAATGGCGAGCAGGGGAGTCAGATCAAAGGGCCTTGCAGCACCATGTTTTATTCTCTGTCTCTCTCATTGCCTCTTACAGTGCTTTGGCCTTAAGCAAAAGAAATGTTAAGGCTGAGGGCTGTGTACGGTTTAACCCAAATTAGACTAGTCCTAGAACTGCACAATATAAATAATTCTCTTGTGAGGTGTGAGTGCAACTGCTTACACTTTGGGTGCCCCGGGCACTGAAGAGGTCTTTAAAAGTAGGCCAAACATTTAGAGGATGCAAGAAAATTAGAAGGAACAAGTAACCTGGATGAAAGAACGTCATATTTGAACCATTATTGAAATATGGCTTTTCATGTAACATGACACCTAGTAAAAATGAAGATATGGCAACTTGTCACAAATATGTCTGAAAAGGGCATTGAAGATGGAAGAAGGCTAGCAGGAGAAATTAGACGTCTTTCATTCATCAGTGTGAATAGAACAACATATGCCCCGTGTACTAAAAAGGGCTGAAAGTAGGCCTAAACATTGAAGCAGCAATCAATTTTATTTTACAAAAGTAATTCTGTTAGGATGTTTGCCCATGCAGTGTAATTTACATGCATTTACAAACATGCAATAATCAATCTTAAATAAGAAATGACTACTCTTTTGGGTACTAATGTAAAATAAAAATAATTGTAAATGGCAAATAACATTTTGGGAATCATGATTGTTGTTATGGAAATTATTGAACAAAAGTACATTCTTGAAAAGTCTGCTTTTCTATTACCTGGTATATAACTCTGGTCTTTGTAACACACATTGCATAACAGCTGCACATCATTAGGTACTCTGATCATATGTTAACCTGTGTTAGAAATCAGCCATGTCGTATAGTGGTAGTAATAATAACTCGCGTACTCGGTTGTCAAGGGAGAGAGTATTCAATGTTTATTGCAGCATATTGATAGTCTAGTAGCACATGATGTTAAAGGCTCAAACTCTTCCCTACTCCCTTTGTCTCTCTCAACTCTCTCAACTGTAATGTGGGGTACAAGCTGTTAAATACCTTGAGGGGTGTCTTTACCTAGCAAAGCCAAGACACTAACCCCCACACCAAATGGTCAATGTAAACATTCCTGGGGTTATTCTCAATATCTAGGCACATTCACTTCTAATGAAACATACATTCATATTGTAGTTGTTAATGCTCAGATCCTACACCTGCCTAAACTAACAAGGGTATCCTTTATTCTTCAGAAATGTGTCCGGCTGTCTTTTACTTTGTTCCACTTGCTTCTACTTGAGTAATCTTTTATGGCAGAAAGAATAAGGAACAAATGTTGTCTTTAGAGATTGAATAAGTGGTATCATCAGTTCCTTGGGATAAGTTGGGGGGACAACTCGCCTATTTGGGTAATACCTATGTGACATTAGACAACGGTGTAGCATCTTGCCACACCCCTTTTCAATTGTAATAAGTACTCTGACTGTTCTGTGTATCCTCAGAGATTCCTCAGAGGGTGATTTGGTAAGCTTTTGACACGTCTCCCTATTTGCAAATAAACTGTTAATTGGGCCAAGAGAATTCTGGCTCTGTAATTACTTTCATTAAGAGTTCCTATGGTTGTAATTACCATAACATTGTGCATGTCTAGAATTTGCCAATTTTAAGTGTCTTAAAATTTTAAGTACATTTGTGTATTTTTACTGTGTGAAATGGCCATGTTTTAATCAAATCGTGCTTTAATTGTTGTTAGCCTAACCTAAAATGTCAATGGGTCAATTTCCCTCTGCAAAGTTAGCATTTGTAAGAATTACATGTTATGATTTTGGTCGCAAACATAAACGCTTGAACCTGATGGAGGACACTGATAACTACTTTACTTAGACTCAATAGATCCTCGGGAAAATACGGAACACACATACTTTGATATTGATCAAAAATGTATATCAGTATACCCTGGCCTTCCTGTTTTGGATAACAGATTATATAATATTTTCAAACGCTATATCAGACACCCCGTTCACATCAATTGTAGCCCAAAGAGAGGCTTCCTTAATTTTTAAAAAAATATATAAAATCTGTAAGAGTTCCAAAGAAATGCGTCTACAGTCCAGGATAATGCTAGATAATCTGCAAAAAAGTTCTCAGGTTCAAAAATAGCTAACCTATCTTTTGAATATGGCCTTGTTTTCAAACAAAATCAATATTTATATTTATATATTTTTTTATATATGCCTTATTTTTCACAATTAAAATAACATGAACTTGGTATGAAATACAGTGAAGACACGGTAAATGACAACTGTTTCTGGAAATGGCTGATTTCGGAAGAAATGTCTACATAAGCAATAAAATATGCTTTAGAGCTCCTGACGTAAGTAATGCAGAACTAGCATTTTATTGTTATGCATTTTTATCAGCCCAGCCTACCTTGGGAGTAAACACTTCAAAGTAACCCCATTCCAAGCGATTGTAGCCAAAGTCAAATTGTTTTATCAGACCATGATTCCTGGTTCCAATCAAAGTTCTTCTGGCTATCTTTCCAAATGACTTGTTGGTAGAGGTGGTGTCAAATCAAACGTTTGGAGACTTTGTGTGTATGAATGTAAATACATTTATAATACACATTATATGGCAATAGTCCCTAACAGTGGTAATACACCATTGACCATAAACACTACCAGCCAAAAGATTTAGAACACCACTATTTTCCCCATTTATTGTCAGCTCCTGGCTTGGGGCCTCTAGGCATCTCTATGTGCCTGGGGGCCACTGTCAGGGCCTGACTGCAGAGGTACCTCTAGGCATCTATGCGTTGCGTTTTTGGTTGTAACCCAAGTAGAAGCAGCTGTGTTGCATTGCCTCTAATTGGGGACCCTATTTAAGTTCAGCAATTTCCACACTCAGTGTGAGTCATTGATTGTGCTGTGTGCATCAGGTCATGGTGTACTGCTCCTTTTGTTGTGTTTGTTTCTGGAAAAGCACATTAAAAAGAATGATGACCTTTTTTCACTCTGCGCCTTGAGTCTGTGCTTCATCGTGACAGGCCATTCTATGAATTGATGCCTACTTTTTCTTTTCTTCTAAGGTATTTCTGACATATCCTGGAAGTAGGCTTTGGGTCATAATCATGCTGTAGGTTGAACCCCTTAGCAACTATAGTGTATTGCATGGCGCTACAACATTTTGTGGTAGCCATTTTGTTTCTGAGTGCCACTCTTTGCAAGTTGTTGACTCTGAAATCAGGAAAATTACCCCAGACCACCCCGCTTCCTGCTCCATGTTTGATAATTGCTTTTCCACACAGGAACCTTCCTTTCACCTCCTCAGCGGCATACAAAAACACTGCATGATGAACTGAAGATTCCAAATTTGTATTCATTGTCTTGGGGGAGTTCTAAAACAATTGGAAAAACATTGGTCAATACACAGTGGATATAAAATCTTTACACACAACTGTTAAAATGCCAGTTTTTTTTATGTAAAAGAATGATACAATGATAAATCATGTCAAAACTTATTCCACATTTAATGTGACCTATAATGTAAACAATTCAATTTGAAAAACACTGAAATCTTCGAGGGGGAGAAATTAAAAATATACACCTTACAATTACCTGGTTGCATAAGTTTGCACACCCTCTAATAACTGGGGATGGGGCTATGTTCAGAAATAACCAATCACATTCAAACACAAATAAAGTTCAGCTGTTCTAGTAGGATTTTCCTTCACATGTTCTTAGTTGCATATCAGAGCAAAGCATCAGAGAGATCTCATTGTTGCAAGATATCAGTCAGGAGAAGGGTACAAAAGAATTTCCAAAGCATTAGATATACCATGGAACACAGTGATGACAGTCATCATCAAGTGGAGAAAATATGGCACAAGACAGACATTACCAAGAACTGGACGTCCCTCTGTTAGAATTTTCTGTTAGAAAGCTGAAGAGGAAGTTCACATTTCAGCACGACAATGACCCAAGGCACACATTCAAATCCACAATAGCATGGCTTCACCAGAAGAAGATTAAAGTTTTGGAATGGCCCAGCGAGAGCCCCGACCTGTATCCCATTGAACATCTGTGGGGTGATCTGAGGAGGGCTGTGCACAGGAGATGTCCAATCAGACAGATTTGGAGCGCTTTTGCAAAGAAGAGTGGACAATTATTGCCACATCTATATGTGCCATACTAATAGACTCCTAATTAAAAGACTGAGTGCTGTAATAAAATCCAAAGATGCTTCAACAAAGTATTAGTTTAAGGGTGTGCACACTTATGCAACCAGATTATTGTTATTATTATTTATTTATTTTTTATCCAATGAAAAAATGAAAAAGTTAATGGGAGAAACCATATGATTCCCTGAAAAAATGTGATTGCATTCTTAACATGAATCCCTGTTGTTCAGTTGTATACACAACACTCCAAAGCGTTTTTATTTTGGCATTTGTAGCTAATTTCATTCATTTTTAATTGTTAAATCCATATCTGTCTTTGACCCGTAGGCAGGATATTGACAGTGTTTGGAAACACTTCTAGATTGACAAAACATGTCATAGCAACTTCCGTACTAATGAGCCATAATCGACAAAGGTCTAATAACCAGCACTTTATCTTAGCACTCTTATCTCTTATGTATCTTTATCATTAGCCAAGCCTGGGTTAGGATGTGGGGGTGGCATTTGTGTTTATCATGTAGACATGTAGAAAAAAATTACAAGCCACATGAAACCACTGTTCAATCAATGCGCTGCTTGCCATGGAAAGGGACTGTTTGGCTAAATGTTCCTCCAAAGACATGGACAACTTGCTTGATGAACCAATGCTTGTGAGATTCATGTTTAGATGTCTACTCTATTTGCAATATCTGACGGTAAACAAAAATGGCACAATGTAAGCAGTGATTAGTAAACATTAGGCGGTTAAACTTCCCCAGCTAGCCTACGGTTGGGATGTCCAATTCTATTGAACATATGATTTCGTTTTTTGATATAAGAGTCAGTGTTTCACTAACCCATCATTTGCGTAGCCGAGAGAGATCTTTCTTACACAAATACTGAATAGATTACATTTTCCCTCATCTTTAACGCCCATGGCATTTGAACCCGGAACACTGGCATTGCAATTCCATGATCCACCTGAGTTACACTAGACAACAGTTAAAATGAATTACATCTAACTTTTAGCCTACATTTCAACTGTCACTTTTCTGTCTATTTCTGTGTTTTATTTTGAAGATAACAGATGCATACTCAAAACAGCCCAGAAACCCCTGAACTAATTGTTTTGCCAGTGGCTTCATTTTGTTTTTTCAATGGGTTGCCACATCCAGGGTTTATTTCTATGATTGAACCACTGGGAACCATGAAAAGGTAGAATCATCTTGGTCCTATTTAATTGAGTTTGTGCAGGTCTCCAGCTATGTGTTGGTCTAATCTGCCTGCAGTAGTGTTGTCTCGTTCTTTCCCTGGGAGACAGTTGCGGCCGATAAACTTTGCAGCTTGCTCATACCTGCATACTGCACCATCTGCATTATTCATGGGAAGGGGACTAGAGAATCTTCAAATGGCCTGTCATTTCTTTTTACCCTCAATCACAATGGCCATATGCCACACTCACTAGAGACTGGGGGAGGTATTCTAAGGTTGAGCCTGAATTCCCAGCAACTAAGGTTGGGATTCATTCAAACCCGCCATAGCAATGTTTTAGCAGTGTCTTTATTTACAATATTCATGCCTGCCCACACACTTCTAATTCTGAAAAGTGAAAGTATGCCTGTCAAGGGGGGGAGGGTCATCTTGGTTAGCTTTACAGTACCCAAGACAAGTTGGTGGATTAAGAATTGGGCAAACACTGCATAAATACTGCATTGTGGGTTTGATTGAATTAAGTGCTAACACATGGATACATATACAGGTTTACCATGTGGTGGATAGATGTTTGGAACTCAAAAACCTGCGGTGGCAGATTTCAATCTTGTGCTGTTTCGCTATCTCCTCCCACGGTTTACTCACCCACAAAGCTATCATAAGTCAGTACACAGTATGTTCTGTCTTCCTCCAAAACAGAAGTTAATTTTTAAGATGTTGGAAAGTTAATGTGAGAAACAAATGCACAAAAGTTTTGTGGTATTTTTATTATTTAGACTACATCTTATTATAATGCTATAACACCAAGTAAGCATGTTTTAGTGAATCTATGCAAAATCATGATAAATGAAAGATTTTAATAACATATTATAAAAAAGGAACATTTATTCAGTAAATTAGACAAGACTGTTGAATTACAGTTCAGTAAATTAGATGTTAAAATAGTTACACTTTGATGTAAAGTACACTGATGTCTTGCACTATTTTTGTTGCTTTTTCTTTGACATCTTGTCAGCAACTTTTGAGACCTACCTTCCAGGAGGGCATGCCTCTTGTTTTTTGTCTTATTGAGTTTATTTGTGTGACAATCCCCCACTAGGCATTTCCCTTAGAGGTAATTGGGATTGCTGTCTTTGGGCCTCCCTAATGCTTCAAAGTCTACATTAACATATCATTAGCTCTTTCTGGGACCATTCACCCAGAAAATTACTGGTCTCCAAAGACCTTCAGCTGCATCAACATGAAAACCTCTCTCAGATAATGACATCTGTTACTTACACAGTAACACTTTGAGCTTAGAATCTTAACCGAAATAGATAGATTAACTTTAAAGGGATTTACAATATTGCTAATCTAGCATTTAAATCCTCCCAAAAAGTCAGGCTCATTCTTGATGTTAAACACCTTATTTAAACTCAAGTAAAATTAATAGAGGAACAATGTCCCATGAAAAAAATCTAATGAATTTCATGTGACCTCATAATGTATTTGAACTTATGTTGACATTATGTTTACACACAAAAAAATGCTGGGTTGTTTGAATGAAAAATATGCTGTATTTCAGGTATACTCGTTCTGTTTGGTGTTTGTGGCATGACCCAGTGGCTCAGAAATGTGGAGGCGTTGCCTTTATATGGATGAGATTTTTAGATAACCCATCTTGATTTTCCATTTGAGCAAATATTGAAATGACACAAAATGAGGTTTATTAGATGTTCATGAAGTCCTCAAGAGTCTTTTGTACATATCGGTTTTGGTATACGAAAATAACACATTGCCTGTCAATTCAGTTATTGGTACATGTTAACACACGCACGGAAAAAAATCAAATGATTCATATTACAATATGGAATGTGCATATATATTCACAAATAACCTTTATTCAGTGAATTGCCCCTGAAAAAACATTTATGCACCTAACAGGCCATATTCTTGAAATATGGCTTACTTTAATGAATCTGTCGGTTATACCCAAATAATGGTTAAATAAAAAAATTAAAACATTGGGTTATACAAACTACCCAATGTCAGAAATACTGTGTATGTGCCCTTCAATATTTATGCATAACCCTATGTACTGTAACTAAACACTGATGTGTGATTCCAGGTGTAATTTGATGGGTAAAAAAGATTTTCATTAGGAAGATGATGTCACGTCCCCGCCTCCGCCAGCGCGCAGCAGAGGGCGCCCGCGCTCCAGAAACTCTGTACACACCTAACACACCTGTCACCAATCACCTACTCACCCACCTGTCCCCAGTCGCCTAATCACCACACAGTCAAATATAGCTCCCTGCCATCTCACCCCTGCCAGATCAATGGTTTATGTTTACATGCCATATCTCGCGTTCCCTAGTTCTTCGACCTGCCTTTCCGTGCTCCGGCCCTTCGCCCGTTCTCGACCATTCTGCCTGTTCCGTACCTGCACTTTAGCAGCCCACCCGTGTTTTGACCTCTCGCCTGTACCGACTCTCTGCCCGTCCCTGACTACTCTGTCTATCGTTCGTCTGCCCCTGCGGCGCCGTTACCGTAGACGCCTGACCTCCCGTCCCCGCACACTCTACCTGCCCCTTTCCCACTTGTAGTAGGGAAAAGTCCGCGTTTGGATCCCCGCCTGTGCCCGTGACAGAATTGATCTGGCCAAAATGGATCCAGCGGACCTGCATGCGGTACGTCGGGCTATCTCTGCCCAGGGCGCCATCTTAGGCCAGCACGAGTCGGCGTTCCAGGGGATTGTTAGTTCCCTGCAAGCCCTAACCGCCAGCGTCTCAGCCCTTCAGGAACGGCTGAGCGCCCCGGCGACACCCGCTCCAACTTTGTCGCCGACGACCCCTGAGCCTATTCCGATGCGCCCAACGGATCGCGAGCCCTGGGTTCCTACCCCCGAGAGGTACAACGGCGACCTAGGGCTGTGCCGTTCGTTCCTCCTCCAGTGCGGCCTCATCTTTGCCCAGCAACCGAGGACCTATGCCACGGACAGCGCCAAGATTGCTTTCCTGATCGGGCTGCTCCGTGGACCCGCCCTGGAGTGGGCCTCCGCTCTTTGGGACCGCCAGGATCCGGCAATCCGGTCCTACGATGCCTTCACGGTTGAGATGCGGAAGTTATTTGACCACCCGGTCCGGGGAAAAGATGCCTCAGCCAGGTTGTTCGCCCTGCGCCAGGGTAACCGTAGTGTCGCGGAATATACTATTGAGTTCCGCACCCTGGCAGCGGAGAGTGGATGGGACAACAAGGCTCTACAAGCCGCCTACATCAATGGTTTAGCCGACCATCTGAAGGACGACCTAATCTCGTACCCGGAACCGGAGGATCTTGATGGACTGATTGCACTGACAGTCCGGATGGATAACCGTGCGCGAGAGCGCAGGAGAGCGAGGAGATCAGAGGCACGGCTTTCGTCGGCTCCTGCCGCCCCGCCTGTTCTGCCGGAGGCCAGAATCGTGCCTCCCAACCCTGCACCATGTAAACCCCGAGGGGTTGAGGGAGGCCAGAAACCCCCGGACCCCGAACCCATGCAGGTGGGACGATACCGCCTGGATGGCGAGGAACGGCAGCGCAGACGGGAGACAAACAGCTGCCTTTACTGCGGCCGTCCAGGCCATTTCATTGCTTCCTGTCCCTTGAAGAAGGGAAACGGACGGGCTCGTTAGTCCTTGGGGAGAGACTAACGAGCCCAACCACTGACGTTCCCTGTCCCCGACACCCCTTCTTCGCTACCCTTTATCACAATGGCCAGCGATTGAAGATCCAGGCCCTAATCGATTCCGGGGCTGATGATAACTTCCTGGATTCATCGTTGGTTAAACAGCTGGGCCTAAACACAGAACCTCTGGCTGAGGCCGTTAACGCCGTAGCTCTCGATGGTCGACGTCTGGCCAGAGTCACTGCTCGGACTGAACCGGTCCAACTCTCCATGTCAGGTAATCACACGGAAACCATCCGCCTGCTTCTCACGAGTACCCCGCACATCCCGCTGGTCCTGGGACACCCGTGGCTGGTTAAGCACAACCCAGCCATTGACTGGACCGCGGGCAGGATCCTGAAGTGGAGTGCCAATTGCCACGCTGACTGCCTGAAAGCAGCCTGCCCATCGCCAGCGCCTAACACCGACGCTAGCCCTCTGCCACCTGACCTGTCCGGCGTACCGGCTGTTTATCATGACCTGGGGGAAGTTTTCTCTAAGCGGCGTGCACTCTCACTTCCCCCGCACAGACCGTACGATTGCGCAATAGAATTACTCCCCGGTTCATCATTCCCCAAGGGGCGGCTATACAGTCTCTCCAAACCGGAGAGGGAAGCCATGGAGAAATATATTAGAGAATCCCTGGACTCCGGCTGCATCCGCCCTTCCTCCTCTCCTCTGGCAGCGGGTTTCTTCTTCGTCGGAAAGAAGGACGGTTCCCTCCGCCCTTGCATCGATTATCGTGGACTGAATAACATTACGATTAAGAATAAATACCCCCTCCCTTTGATGAACTTGGCATTTGACTCCCTACAGGGCGCTTCAGTCTTCACGAAGTTGGATCTCCGCAACGCTTACCACCTCGTCAGGATAAGGGAGGGGGATGAGTGGCTAACCGGGTTCAACACCCCCATGGGGCATTTTGAGTATCGGGTGATGCCGTTTGGCCTCACCAACGCGCCAGCGGTTTTCCAACGTTTCATTAATGACGTACTGGGTGACATGATCGGTCGGTTCGCGTTTGTCTACCTTGACGACATCCTGGTTTTCTCCAACGACCTCACCCAACATGTCCAGCATGTCCGACAAGTCCTCCATCGCCTCCTCGAGAATAGCTTGTATGTTAAGGCTGAAAAGTGCGAGTTTCACGCCTCCACAGTATCCTTTCTGGGATACATAGTATCTGAGGGACAGGTTCGGATGGACCCGTCGAAAGTGGAGGCGGTGGTCGACTGGCCAACCCCTGGCTCCCGGAAGGAACTTCAGAAATTCTTAGGGTTTGCTAACTTTTACAGACGGTTTATCCGTAATTACAGCCGGATAGCCGCACCCCTGACAGCCCTTACGTCCTGCGCACAACCGTTCACCTGGACCCCGGCAGCTGAGGAAGCGTTTCGGGATCTCAAGACCCGTTTTACCTCTGCTCCTATCCTCTCCCAGCCCGATCCTTCGCGACAGTTCGTAGTTGAGGTGGACGCCTCGGATATGGGGGTAGGGGCGGTATTGTCCCAGCGCGCAGACGATGGCAAGCTCCATCCTTGCGCCTTCTTGTCCCGCCGGTTGTCGCAAGCCGAGGCCAACTACGACGTTGGTAATCGGGAATTGTTGGCCATCAAGCTGGCCTTGGAGGAATGGCGACATTGGCTAGAGGGGGCTGAGCACCCTTTTCTCGTGTGGACCGATCACCGCAATTTAGAATACATTCGGACAGCTAAACGTCTCAATCCCCGCCAACTCGATGGGCACTCTTCTTTTCAAGGTTCAATTTCACCCTCACCTATCGACCCGGTTCGAAGAATGGGAAACCAGACGCCCTGTCCCGAATATTCATTAAGGAAGAGGAGAAACGCTCTCCACCTGACGGAAACCTCCCAAAGCAGTGCGTAATAGGCGCTGCGCTATGGAAGATTGAAGAAACGGTGAGAGCAGCACTCCGCGACGACCCAGGTCCCGGAACCGGTCCCCCCGGTTGCCTCTACGTCCCTGAACCTGCTAGGTCGGAAGTTCTGGCCTGGTCCCACGCCTCCAAACTTACCTGCCACCCAGGACTAGCCCGCACTATGGCC
>JACXGJ010012975.1:0-17049 GCA_016801105.1 Esox niger
AGAATCCTAAAATGGCCTGGACCATTTTAATGAAACCTTCTAGAAATTGAAATAATTACATTTTGAGCAGGTGATTCTCCTTTACTTTGGAATTGAACTCAATTCTGTTTACAATTCAATTACATTAACAGGTTTGAATTGAGAAGATAATTCATTTTCCTGTTTTTAATGACTGTGTACCACAATGAGCATGGGGAAAATAACTAAAACCTGAGAATTGTCTGAGGAGATCAGGGACAATATTAATGCTACAAATCCATCTCCAGAGACAGACGTTTCTATGGCCACTGTACATTATTTATGAAGACATTTAAGGCTCATTACACTGTACTCTACCTTCTAGGATGTGGCCGCAAGAACACATTTGATGGAAGATTATAGGGAAAGATGGTTCCAAATGATGGAGAAAGCATCTCGATTTAAGCTCATCTTCTGACACAAGGTAGACTAATTTTGGTAAGGGATATTCAACTCTGGACATCAAAGCACCTCAAAACCAATTTATTTCTCTAATCAAGGTGCGCATTTAGACCTGGGACACCAGGTTGGTGACATTAATGAGGTAGAACAGAAAACCAACAGGCTTCTGATCATGGAGTAAGAGTTTAATACCCCTTGGTCTAGGGGGGTTGCATCGAAAATCTACTGCTCAGAGAAAGATTTACAAGACTGATAGCACTTTGCCTAAACATGACTGAACATGCCACGACCCTTCTGGGACCATCTCCTGTAGACAAATTAGACCAAATGAAAGCATTTTGAACCTCAACCATAACTACAGAAATTGGATGGTTGCAGGTGTATCTTGAAAAAAATACTGAGTCAACCTGAGATCAGTAATTTTGTCAATGCCATTTTTGTTTCTTTTTTATTTCAAATGTTTTTTTTATGTTCTGGAATATTAAGTGTGAGAGAGAATTGTGTAGACCAAATACAGGGGAGGCAATACTTTTGGACAGTGGACATTATGATCATTATTTACCCAGATGTGGCCGTGATATAATTAACCTAAGTATGTTTCCTATTATTTTACTGTAACAGACTATGCATTAGTTATTGTCAACATTGTCATTAGGAAACATGGAAGATTTAGTTGGTTTTGCATACTAAATAATCTGAATATACTGTAGATAGATCATTATCTCAATATGCCTACTCAGTCAGTGATTGTGACTTGAAAACCAGTGGCCATAACATGCTCATTTTGTTTTTTAAATTCATTTAATTTAAATGTCTTGAATGCTTAAAGTAAATGTTTGCTATTTTTGATCCTGGGGCAACGGATATAGCATTCCCATTTTGGAAAACCGAATGCATCATATTATTTCAAATTCTTTATCTGTTGCCATGTTCACTTTGATTTTAGGCGGGAGAGGCTTCCTTTAAAAAAAATGTAAACTCTAATCTAATCACAGTCCAGGATTAGGCTAGATAATCCAAAAAAGCCCCAGGATCAAAAGTAGCAAACCTTGCCTTTAATGTACATAACTGTGCTCACTACTGTAGTGTGAATTTTTTGCCTAACATGCCGACACAGGCTTTTTTCTGTTACATGCCGACGCAGGCTTTCCAGCATGGTTCTGCATCCTATCTTCTCTTGGCTTATCTTGGGTTACTTTAGATTCATTTTGTACCTTGAAAAGGGTACGAGTTATCCACTCACCCAGAGAGTGCCATGTGGTGCCCTTGACTGTGCGTCACTGTCTCCAGAGAGTAGCATCATCTAATCATCGTCTTGTCCACCATTCAGCCAAGTGGCAGGTCGGCAGCCATCAGGGCCTTGACAAATACAAACGTTGCTTCAAAATCCTTTTTGTGAGAGACAAATGGCGTTTTCTGCTTATCCTTCCCCCTCCTGTTCTGTCTGTGACTTTCTCTTACCCTCTCCCTTCTTCCCTATTTCTGTTTCTCTCAACCCACCCCCCCTTTCTTTCTCCTCTCTGGCCCAGAGAGGATGGGGAAGGGGTGTTTTCAAAGCGTGTGGGGAAGGGGTGCTTTCAAAGCGTGTGGGGAAGGGGAGATCTGATGACCATGATGCAAAGCCCATGCAGAACTTCCTTTTAAATAAAAACATTTGTTGGATCATAGAATTTGTGTTTTATTGCTGTTTAAATGTAGGCAATTATACAGTATGACTATTTAAAACATGTTTCGTAGCTATTCTGTACGACTGGAATTCGGGAATTTTAACGGCCATATTGTCGGATTTAATAAAACAAATGAATTGATGTAACAAATAAGTGACTGACGTATTTGTCTATTAAATACAATATAGAGTAAACTCTGACAGCTTATTCGTGTACTATCATAAGATGTGTTTTTCAATCATGCCGTACTTTAAAGCTATGATCGTAACATAAGTTTCTGCTATGTATTTTATTATTTCTTCAGATAATTCAAATGTTTAAACAAGTAGTCTTAATTTCTGTGTAGGCGGGTGTATTTCTTTATTAAACATGTAGTAATTATATCAGTAATCAAGTTGCAAGATGAAACATTTTGTTTTCAAATTCGTTATAATCTGTTACTTTAGGAGAACATTGTAAACATTGTGTGTACTTTCGTTTAGAAAATGAGTTTCGAGAATGAATAGCATTTTCAGCGTTTTAGCCCTCCCATGTGTTTGGAATAGTGCAATCACACGCATATGTTGACGCAATCTACCTTATCTTAGTGACGTAGGCAGAAATAGTTGTTTGGCTGGGCATGAATTTAAGTGGCTGGGCCGAACTGCCAGACTTAAATTTAAAAACAACAAAATTCCCAAGACAAAAAATACAGTTTTATTATGCCGAGGCCATGGGGAGGGCAGCGCAGCAACTGCTTACAATATGACCACTGATCACACACAGCATTTCCGAGTGACCAAAGACATATGAAACAAATGATCAACATGTACATATTACTTATAGGCCACATATTCTGAGAGGAAAGTAGGATTCGAGAGAGAACAAAATTGCAGAAACAAAAAAAACTATAATGTTGGGATAATTGACGTATCCGTTCGACAACCTAACCACACTGACTCAAAATATCGGATCCGATGTAACTCATTTATTTAGAAGTACCTCCTACTGCCTTTTTCACAATTTCTGATTTGTTAGAAAACAGTACAAACAACAAATCAAATTGATATATATTTTTTGTAAAAATAAACGTGTCTCAATTTGGCAGGGCACTGGCCCTGCAGTGACTTCGCCTCTGCCTTATCTTACCGCGGTAAGAAAATACTGTAATCAAACGAACAACATCTGTATCTTGCTCAGATCACTGTTACATGCTGAGATGACCAGGGCCTGGTCATCATGAGACACATTGCATTCATCACGTTATGCTCTGCCCTGGCCTAGCTTTCCTACCTGTTGGTTTTTAAGAGTCAGAAATTAAACACAATATACAACATTCAAGGATATCCTGCCATTACCTGACAGTTTGGTCAAATAATCATTGACTAAATTGCATAATGTAGTACGACAAATTATTTAGCAAGTAAAGACTTCATGAGAACTGACATGCTGAATGTCAGTGGCTCTATTTAGAACACAATCAGCCCTTAAGTTGGTTGTATAATATACATTTACATTCAGACTAAGGAGAATTTCTACTATTGGAAGGCCTCTGCAAAGGCCCTGTGGATAGACAATTTGAGGGAGGGATGAGGCATAAGGAGGGAGATGGAGGGAACGTCTTTGGCCAGAGGGTGTAAGCCCCAGGGTGTCTTCCTAATCGGTAGGGATCTGAGCCTGTTAAGATAAACAATCCAGGTGACTGGGTAAGCTGCCCATTGGTCTTTGTCGATATCCTAATGACAATGTTTCGACTCCTGCTCTTTGAAATATTGTGAGCTGTGACAGTCTTAATTTTTTTAACTGTGTGACCGGTGTTAACATTCAACCTTGTCCTTTTTTCTAATTAAACTATTCGAAAGTAAAAACATACACTACCAGGGCTGAGCCTAGGCATAATGGACTTAAGGGGGCTTCTTAGAGGCCCGATTGCCAGGGGTCTGTCTTTCTAGACACTCTAATGTATTTGAGCTCTTGCACAGCTGTGCGCAGGGCCCTCCCACTCGTCATTCTATTCTAGTTAGAGCCAGTGTGTGCTGCTTTGTGAAGGTAGTCGTACACAACGTTGTACTACTTCAGTTTCTTGGCAATTTCTTGCATGGAATAGAACAAAATAGAATGATGAGTTTGAGAAGGACGTTTTTTGTTTCATTTTGAGCCTCTAATTGAACCCACAACTGCTGAAGCTGTAGATGCTCAACTAGTCTAAAGAAGTTTTAAAAACAGTTTTCAGCTGTGCTGACATCATTGAAAACGGGTTTTCTAATGACCAATTAGCCTTTTAAAATAATGCAAACACAACGTGCCATTGGAACACAGGAGTCATGGTTACTGATAATGGGCCTCTGTATGCCTATGTAGGTTTTCCATTGAAAATCAACAATTTCCAGCTACGAAAGTCCTTCTGAACATGTACAATCTACACTGTATGTCTTACCAATTTAATGTTATTTTAATGGACATAAACTTTCATTTCGAAAAGAGACATTTCAAAGTTACCCCAACATTTTGGACTGTAGTGTATGTCGGAATAATATGTTTGTTGCTATTATCCATTGATAACTTCCAAAAAATTCTCTCAGTGTCATTAATCGATCAAAGTATTTTTCTGGAGTAACCTGGAGGTGTTTCACAAGAGGGTATGCATTATCTCATATAGCGGTACTGTGTTCCTCGACCAATATGAACTGACAAATTTTATGCCATTATGAAAATACTAACAAATGTAACTCAGCCCATTATCTAGGGAAGATGCAGATGTGATGAAAATGATGAAGTACTTTGGAAGACAGTAGTTGAAACTGGGGTAGAGCTGAAAGAGGGTTTACGCTGAGGTAAAAAAAAGAGAAGGACGTCCGGTGTGTCTGCAAAACAATTAATGAAAAATAACCAAAATACTCACACCAAAGACAATGAAAATCTCCCAGGAGGCTGGGATATAGGACATTTTATCCATACTGAAAACGAAACAAAAAGTTGCAAGGTGCGCAAAGAGAATAAATAATAGTATTAAGCAAGTGTTTTCGGCTTTATGCTGTGCTCATCAGTGCTGTGAGACACACTCTTAATAAGATACAGAAACATGGTTGATTAGCAGTGCAGTTGAAATCAATTTGGTACTTAACATTCAAACTGTGTAAACACGAGGCTGCGTTCAACAACAAAATGTTGTGAAGTAGACAGCAAACAGACAATTAACACTAGGATTTCACAATATTGACAAGATGTGATATTGGTCATGAATATTGCGATATTAATGTTCATTTCGATATTCTCAAATATTCTCAAATATTTGTAAAAATATTTTTAAGAATGTACTCTGACACTGCTTTACTAAGTCTGATAAAGAAATATTTCAATTGCTACATGTGGGGTTGTGCTCATAAGTTTGCATTCCCTGGCAGAAATTGGGAGATTTTGGCATTGATTTAGAAAATATGACTGATCATGCACCCTCCTTTTATTTAAGTAGAAAGATCATATGAAGCAATTTATTATCACAGTTGTTTGGCACGTTTTTGAATCATAATGATAACAGAAATCCCCTAAATGGCTCTGACCAAAAGTTTATGTACCCTTGAATGTTTTACCTTGTTACAGATATACAAGGTGACACACACAGGTGAACATTTCAATCAAAGGTGAATTTCACACACCTTTGGCTTTTTAAATAGCAATTAGTGTCTGTGTATCAATAGTACATGAGTTTGTGAGCTCTCACATAGATGCAATGAGCAGTCTAGATACTGAGCCATGGGGAGCAGAAAAAAAACGTCACCCGCGTAACAATGTAATGGAACTTTATAAAGATGGAAAAGGATATAAAAATATATCCAATGACTCGCATCACAGCTTCTGGCACCCTGTAATTTGGAGTAAGGAGACCAAAATGTAGCTTTATGGTCACAACTTTAAGCGCTATATTTGGAGAGGTGTCAACGAGGCCTACAATTAAGATAATACCATCTCCATTGTGAAGTATGTTGGTGGCTCACTGATGTTTTTTTGGGGGGGGTGAGCTCTAAAGGCACTGGGAATCTTGTGAAAATGTAAGGCAAGATGAATGCAGCATGTTATCAGAAAAAATTGACAAACAATTTGCATTCTTCTGTTTGAAAGCTACGTACTGGACACACTTGGCATGAAAATGACCGTAAGCACAAGGCCAAGTTGACCCTACAGTGCTTACAGGCAAAAAAGTTATATGTTCTGAAGTGGCCATCACATTCTTCTGACCTTAATGTCATCGAGACACTCTGGGGAGATCTCAAACGTGCGGTTCATACAAGACAACCAAAGACTTTGCATGACCTGGAGGCATTTTGCCAGGAAAAATAAGCAGCTATACCATCTGCAAGAAATCAGGGTCTAATAGAAAACTGTTACAAAAGACTGCATGCTGTCATTTATGCTATAGGGGTCAATATATAGTATTAAGACATACGGGTATGCAGACTTTTGCACAGGGGTCAGTTCATTTTTGTCTTTGTTGCCATGTTTTGTTTTATGATTGTGCCATTCTGTTATGACATACAGTTGAATGTGAATCTTATAAGAAATGAAAGACATGTGTTTGGCCTGCTCACTCATGTTTTCTTTACAAATGGTATATATTTATTACTAATTCTCCAAGGGCATGCAAATTGTTGAGCACATTTGTATATATTTCAGTTGCACATGCTACCTTCAATTTGCCTTCATTACTCATCCATACATCTCATTTGTAACATACATTATAGTAAATACATTTTTCTCTGACTCTGAAACTGCTTAGCAAATTATGAAAAGGACGTTTTGTACACATCTACCTCAGGAAACTCATTGCTGCTATCCCTGCATTTCAGTAGCACATGTACCTTCATTTGCATTATTTGCACATTAGAACTGCCATTTGCACTTGCATTTGCTTTCATTGCACATCTATACTTCCCACCCACTTGTACATATATTATACTTCATACTTGTTCTGACCTCTTTTATTTGCACTCCCGGTGAGAGGCGTTTTACTCTACTGGTACAGTTCAATGACAAAGTTGAATATGAGTTAATCTAAAGTTTTTCGTAGGATATATCCCCAAGTTTATTTTCTGCCATAGAGTAATGCTTGTCAACTCTCAAACAGTGCCAATCACAGGTATCGCCTTTTCAGACACGGTACCTAATCAACATCAAAAGCAAAACCATTTACAAAACAAATGATCGCATGAACACAGACTACCAACTAGCTACACAAAGCTTTATAGGCTACAACAAAGGGAATCTGAACGCTGTTCCCCAGAAGAGTCCGCTGTTTTAGCCTTTTAAGGTGGCTATTGTATTTCTTGAATCCAGTGCAAAGGCACTTTAGAAGCATTGCCTCTATAGCTAATACCGGATACTCATTCATTCTTTATCACGCTGTCTAAACTCCTACTCTATTTAATGCCTAGCTATTTATATGTATTTTGGATTATACTTTTGTAATTCTTTTTGTGATGTGGATTACAATTACATTTACAGTCTATGACGTAACTTTTTTGGCCACAAACTTATTGTCTTCGATCTCCGTAGTTTTGTTTTCTCCCGGAGCCACACTCATCTTTCTTTTCTGTCCTTTCTTTTTTTCCCTCGTTAGACTCGCTTCGCGCTCTGTCTTTTCTTTCCTTTCGCCCCTCTGACTCGTTTCGCTGTCTCTCTCAACTCACACGTGTTCGAAGTATGCACGCATGTCATTTGGTAAGCTGCATAGGGTATGATCGTGTAGAAGACCCGTTCGCTCACACTTGCATGTGACATGGCATCTGGCCAATGAAACATGGTCAAATATATGGAAGTTGCAAGCGGGCTCCGAATGAAAAACAACTAAGCAGCACAGCCGACAGACGCATCCCCCCACAAAATAAAAGGAGTGTCGCAAACTATCCGCAACATTTTCGATGTGATGTTGCGCAACGTGATATTGTGATAGTGGTATTGAGTCAACATGTTGTGCACCCCTAATTAATACCAAGTATAAGTGGCTGAGCACTGGCTGCCAAAGATATCAATGGAAAATAGCACTGAGGAGAAATCTGTTGGCATCAAATGGATTTCAGATACAAAACTGTTTTGAAGACGTGGAACTTGGATATCTAATACAAGAGGGACAAAATATACAAATATTAAAGAAAGAATGCAAGGGCAAGTTCTTTACTGAGACTATGGGGATGTAGTCTTAAGATAAAAGTCCCCCTAGCTTCACAATGGAGTAGACACTCTTCTGCATTGCGGCATCTATGGCTAGAAAAGACAGACCAAAGTGCAAAAATTCTGATAACCCATAGTGTGATTGGCTTCTTGAAAGTGTCGTGCTACTGGAGATTTAGTGTCATATCTGTGAAGTGCACTGAATTGTTTGTTGATTCATATAGGCAGTTGTCTGTGGGTGAGGGGCATGTAAGAAGATAAACAGGGGCTTGTTGAACCCACAAGTGATGAATCTATTGATTATGTATTCCTTATTAGTGATGAAGGATTTGAATATGTTATAGTATTTATCCTTGTACATGCTGTGCAGTGGCAACAAGGGAAGAATCTGTGGGCATCATCAATACGTTCCTTGAGGGATTTGAATGTATCGAAGGTACCACCAGCGCATACCAAAATGTCAAGGTTACAGGCCCTGGGATGGGTAAATAGTGGAGGGTTTTAGAATAACCCAGAATCTATAGTGTGCAGAATATGCCATGTTTGCTAATGATATTATTAACGTCAAGTCTGTGAGACGTGTATGTAATACAGCCGACCACCGAAAGTCTTTACCCTTGCTTTGAAGTAAGATAGCTCTATCAATCGCGTTGACCTTATTCAGAGCCGAATCCAAACTTTCTTTGGAAAAACCTCTATGGAGGAAGTTGGAGTACAGTTTGCTTGATTCAACAATAAAATCGTCATTATGCGTGCAGATACTCATGATACTCATAAAAATTGACTGTATGGCAAGCCTTGCTTATGTTCAAAGTTTATTTCTCAAATGCACTGAATAATAGTGTCATCCTGCACAATTAAATTGTTGTGACTTGGCACACGACATTTATGTAGTAAGAATTAAGAAATATATAGTAAAAATACAGCAATACAGTTTACATTGTTATGTATATTATCAGCAATTTTAAAAGGAGTCGGATGGGAAATATGAACAGGATGGTAGCAAGGCAGGATGGTAGCTAGATGCCTGCAACATGATATTTAGTCAGTAGGTTTTACATTGAGATTAGTGTGTAGCAGGTTGTTATCAAAGACCACAGAAGTGTCTAGGAAATGAATTTTGTTACAGTGTCACAGAGCTGGTGGCAGGACACAGGCGCAGAGACATACGGGCGGTTATAACCCATGTTTTTAATGAAAGTAAAGAAACAGAAC
Source organism: Esox niger (assembly GCA_016801105.1). Lineage (NCBI taxonomy): Eukaryota > Metazoa > Chordata > Actinopteri > Esociformes > Esocidae > Esox > Esox niger. The sequence goes on from JACXGJ010012975.1 coordinate 9,447, forward strand.
AATAGCAGCTCCTTAGACTGGGTAACGTGAAACAAACTCTCCCAAACCAAAATGATCCACACTAAGTGTGGGCAAACATTCCATATAAATGGGTTCCCCAATTGGAGGCAACTATCTACACCTGCCTCCAATTGGGGAGATCTAACGACATAGAGATGCCTAGAGGCATCTTTCTTTGTCCCGTCCTGACTATGGCCCCAGCCCAGTGCAGAGATGGCTAGGGGCATAGCCAGGATGTGACATACAGTCACATTCTATGCTAAAGATGATCGAGTCAACAAGGCCATTCATGTAATGATGAAAATAATCTAGTTGGGTTCTGGTGCCACGGCTAGATTATGATAAGATCAATGTACCGTTTATACATAGAAATGTGATAAAAATTGTTGTTAAAATAAACGTATTAATGTTCCCATAGCCCCATAAAAAGGTTGGCATAATCAGTAGCAATGGTGGCCCTGATTTAGGTGCCTCTAAATTGTAAGTAATTGTCTTTGCCAAATGAACCAGAAAAGGAATCAGGTAAGCCTAGTTCAGCCGGGCCGTAATTAGCCCTCAGTGGATCCAAACCTGGGTTTCACATGTGAGAGGCTGTGTCTTTAATCACAACACCACAACACTATACGTTTGCTGAGTGTAGGTATAGTGTTGTGACATTAGATCATTTTGTCACGCATTAGCATCATGCCAAATGTGAATATTTTGCTAGACACCATTAAACATTGTGTTAAATTCACTACCCTTTCTTACTAAGTTTACCTCCACCACAAATTGCATCTATGAACTCTATGGCATTTGCCACTGTCAGTTTTACCAACTTATTAGCCAGAGATAGGCTTACTAGTATCTACAAACTTACTAATGGGAATAGTCATTAGAATTGAGCTATTGCTAATATGACTGAAGATGAACTTTACACTGCCAAAGCTATTTCATTTAATGGCACAACAATGTTTGTTTTTCTTTCATTTGTGAATGACATTGATGCAATGACTATCAATATAGGTGACGATAACAGACTTGTTCGTCAAGCAAAATGATGAGAGAATCGTGAAAACCCCATTCTCTTTTACTGCCCAATGGGTTGAGGTTGAGCCTATATTACCCCATAAAGCATGCAGGGATGCGTACTTCAAAAATCCACGAGAAATAGTTTAGGCGTACTCTAACACAGCAACTGAAGGTTGTAATGAGCAACGTTTTTCAACGATCCGGAACAATTCCTAATGCATTATTTGTTTTGACTGATGAGATTCAAACACACAACCTCTTGTTTGGCAGTCTGTATTTCTAACCACTACGCTATTTAACTCGTTTTTTGGGCAGTATTTAGTAATATTTATGGCATCAACATCTCTACAAGCTTGCTAAGTGTTGATAGTTGAATTATTGACTTCAGGTGCTTGTAGTATTTGAATACAAAGTGCTTGTAGTTGAAACTGGACCATAGGTTTAATAGTTTACCAGTGGGGTTTTCTGTCTGTGGATAGTTGGGAGATGTGAAAGTGCACCCAGGCAGTTTCAGTACTTAGGGTATTTTGTTGTATAGGTATTCATGGCATTCTTATGTATTTTGTAGATAACCTTGGTATGTAGCAGTGTTGTTGTCACACTGGCCAGACCCAACCAGACATGCTGCCCACCCACCTTTCAGGCCCTAGCCCAGCTTCTTTCCTGCCTCAGGATATGACAGACAGCATGACGTCCCACTAACACAGGAGTTCAATGAAACAGTCCCTGTCCCAACTTCCTTGTGGACTGTAATGTGTTTATGGCCAGAGATTACAAGGAAGCAGCTTGAAGAGTGGAGTGAGCCGGGGGGCAGCTAGGCAGGAGGCAGCTGCTGTTTCCTATAGTGCTACGACGACGCCGCAGCAGACAGGCAACAACAGTCCCAGCTTGCCCTGGGGGAGAGGGGGAGGATGCCATTGTGGAGAAGTAGCTCCCGGGTCGGACAGCAAGGCTCAGGAAAAGCTAATGGACCACCTAGACCCAAAGCCAGGTAGGCTTAGCCTATAGTAGGACTTTACTATCCAGTCGCTTCTAGGTTTATGGAGCAGTGCTAATGAAGTATTCTGTCAATTAATACTCTTCTGTCGTAATCACTCTTTACAAGGCATTTAAAAGTGTTTGGAACCTCAGTTCTGAATGAATGCATTACTTATCCCAATGCGCATATTTGTACAGTGAACCTCAATATTGTGCGCTCAGACATATTGTGAGGTCAGACATTGTTTTTCGAAGATTGTTTGATTGATGTCTGATCTGGTCATAGTACCAATAAGAGAGCTTTTGACTGAGCTTTACTTAAGATCTTCCACCTTGTGGTGTGCTGTGTGATCACTGACTGAATAGAAGTCTCTGTCTCTCTATCCTAATTCTGCCTTGTTCAATTGTTGAATTGTCAAGTATGTAAGAGGATTCCTGAGGAATTCAACTGCTGGGGATTAAGAATGGGTTCTAGTAGCTCTTCTCTGTCACTGATAAGGTCGCAGAGAAGATTTCTTAACACTTTCCGATATGGGTACGTGAACTACCATTAACGAATACAGTAGTTAATATAAATGAGTGATGAACAAATACATCAACAAATGGTTAATAATGATAACCCTTACTTTATTAATGATTTACAAAAGCATGAACTAACAGTGTGTTCTGTCATTTGTTCATGTTAACGCAGGACATAAACCTATGTCGTCTTTTGCAGTTTTTATGTTGATATAGAGTAGGACATGCTTTCATGTAGCTAGTGGTTTGCATGAACAATAGGCTAAGTAAAATCATTCATAAGATAATCCAATTTGTTGATATGATTACAGTGTGGTAACCATAATTAATAAGCTAGGCCAGATAATGATAGTTTAACATTATTCATATGTACTGTCTGCTATAGCAGTGACGACACACACATAATATATGGTCATATTTGGGGTTACCTATTGTTTCTTTGTAATGGGGAGGAGTTACGTATATTGAAAATGTCAGTTCTCAAAGGCTGTATCTGAGGGACAATTACTACCGTTGGCCAGTTGGGGGCAGAGAAACCTGGTCACGTTACGTTGGCAATGATATGTCAAAGTTTCCAGAGAGATTGTCTTACAAATGGTCTTTATTGGATCATGTGCTATCACTAGTATTCCAACTAGTAATACAGCATGAATCCATGACACCAAATCATTATTTAATAACCATTTAGCTGGAATAAAGCATTAATAACAATTCCTCACTATTAGGTAATTATTTAAGTGATGAATTTACCTACAATGACTCTATTAGTTAAATTATTTGTGTCCTCCTAAGTGACACCTTTAGTAGAGGGATGAATTATCCTATTTTGACAAACTAATGACCCGTTGGTAGCTATAAACCGTTAATACGTGATACCATACCATAAGCTAATTACATTGCTACATTAACAATTAGCCATGAATTTCTAATGACCCATTGGTAGCTCTTAACCATTTACAGTTGACACCATTATTTAATACACTGTCAAAAAAGTTAAGAGAACACCTAAATCTCACATCAGCTCACGATGAACAAAATATATGAAAGTTAAAAATCTTAACTGTACATTGTGTAATTTTTTTTTTATAAGGAAATTATGTAACAATGGTCAATAGAAACCAAAATAACCAACAGTTTGAGGGCTGGACTCAAACTCACACCAAAAATTAAAGTAAACAATTGAAGGCTGTTCCAACTTGCATTAATTTGATCACGGCAACTCATAATGTGACTCAGTAGTGTGTATGGTCCCCACATGCCTGTATGCACTCCCGACAACATCTGGGCATGATCCTGATGAGATGGCGGATGGCGACCTGGGGGATCTCCTTCCAGGCATGGATAAGAGCATCATTCGCTCCTGGACAGTCTGTGGCACTACTTGGCGGCGTCGGATGCACTGATACATGACTTCTGAGAGATTCTCAATTGGATTCAGGTCTGGGGAATGTGAGGGCCAGTCAATGATATCAAATGCCTTTGTCATCCAGGAACTGCTTACGTACTTTGGCCAGATGAGGTTGGGTATTGTTCTGCAGCATCAGGAGGAACACAGCACTCAGTGCACCAGCAATGGGTCTGACGATGGGTTTGAGGATTTCATCCCGGTACCCAACAGCAGTCAGGGTTGGCTAGCACGTGGAGGTCTGTGTGACCCTACAAGGATATGCCTCCCCAGACAATCATTGACCCACCGCCAAACTGGACATGCTGGATGATGTGGCAGGGAGCATAACGTTCACCGTTGCGTGTCCTGTCTATTTCCCGTCTGTCACATGCTCAGTGTGAACCTGCTCTCATCTGTGAAGAGAACGGGGCACCAGTGGTGGACCTAACAATTCTGATGTTCTCTGGCGAATGCCAATCGAGCTGCACAGTGTTGGGCTGTGAGCACAGGTCCCACAAGAGGATGTCAGGTCATCATTCCACCACCATGGAGGTCATTTTGTTGGGCTCTGGCAGTGCTCCTCCGGTTCCTCCTCGCACAAAGGAGCAGATACCAGTCCTGCTGCTGGGTTGATGCCCTTTTACGGCCCTGTCCAGCTTTCCTTGTGTAATGCCTTGTGTCCTGATATCTCCTCCATGCTCTTGAGACTGTACTTGGAGACACACCTATAGTTTTATAGTGACTATTATTTAACCATTGTTTAACCCCTATTAACATGCCTGGTTTTTGTAATGGAAAGAAATGAGAAAGATTAATCATGTCAGAACTTTTTCCACCTTTAATGTGACCTATAACGAAAACAATTCAATTGATATTCCCAAATCAAGATGTGCCATGATAACAGACTCCTACCCAAAAAGACTGAGTGTTGTAATAAAATCAAAAGGTGTTTCAACAAAGTATTAGTTTAAGGGTGTGCACATTTATGCAACCAGGTTATTGTGAGTTTAAAATGTTTCCCCCTCGAAGATTTTAGTTTGTATTGTTCACATTATAGGTCATATTAAAGTGGAAAGGTTTCTGACATGATTTATCTTTGTTTCATTGTTTTACACAAAAATATAGCATTTTAACAGGGGTGTGTAGACTTTTCATATCCACAGTACATTGTTAGTTAATGCATTTGTAAATCATTAATAAAAGTAATGGTTATCACTATTAATGGTTTGTTTGTGTTTGTTCATCATTCGTTCATGTTGACTACAGTATTCGTAAATGGTAGTTCTGATAACTTTTGAGTATATCTGGTTAGTTAGGAATATGTGCTTGAACATTAATGCATTCAAATTTTCCTATTCTCCTCCTTGCCAAGTGTTATTACAGGGTTGACAAAAAAGGCTTCATCTTTGGATTTCATATGAGAATTGCTGAGGCGAAAGGAAAGTTGCAGATTAAATCAAATTTGGAACTTTCTTCATTCCTCTTTTTTATTGAGACCGCAGGGGAATGTTTCATCTATTGTTAACCTTGTGTGGCAGTCTGAGGATAATGCTGCTATTTGCTGTTTTTATTTATTTTCAGTTGCTTCAAGACTAGTTTTCTGACTAAAACCCAAATGTGTAAAAGCTTATTTGATTATAAATGCATTTTGGTCATCACTTTGCTTTTCCATACAATAAGCTTTAATTGTAATTAAACACTGAATCAAAGCAAAACAGGTAGAACTGGTAATTCTGCCAGATGTAACTGATAGCAAGAAGAAGCGAGAATGGTTGAGGTGGTAAAGAGAAGATTCATTGGCAGATAATGCTGACAGGCCTGTTAAACCTCACTTCCTCAACACTTGCCATCTCACTGCCCTCAGGTAATAATCTTCAGAAATCAAAATTACTGGAGCCTCATCTTGAACGATTGGATTGAGCTGACTTGAGTACATTCTTTTTTATCTGTGTATCATAGTTAGGTAGAATAACCTAACATTAGATAAAAAGGTCCCTAAGTGACAGTTATTTTATCAACTTACAAAAGGTTAAACAATATTTTTCCTGTGTGGAAAATAAATTAAGCCATTGACTCAATCACTGCTTACTCCACCATTAGCAGCTGTAAACCATTAGCATGCTTCCTGTGGTCATTGATTTGTCTCACAGCACTATAGAGACATTTTGTCCCACTTCACCATTCAGGACTGCTTTACTCAATGTGTGGGTTTATTAGCATAAACAGAGTTCAGGGCCTGCAGTGTCTTAATTTAAATGTGGACTAGATTTTTTTTCTCTTGCTTGTGTTTTGAATCATAATGCATGACCCAGCTGCAGACAGCTCAAGGACAGTTGGCCTGGTATTCGTCAGTACAAATATATAGCAGAACTCATGGTTTCTTCATTAATTGTCCAAGTCCTTATGCAGTCAAGCATATCCAAAGCAAAATATTACCATGCTTTATCATGAGGTTCTTACCTTGAAAAATTGAATTTGGTTTTACTACTTTTGACTAATTTGTTCATAGAACTGTTGAAGAACTCTATTAAATAATCTATGTGATTTTTGCAAATTTGACTATAAGTGCTTTTTGGCAAACTAAAGATAAACATTCATGTTCTTAGTGAGCAATGGTTTTTGATTTGCTACTCTGCCTTTTCTGAAGAAACACTAATCTTAGCCGAGGTGATGCGAGAGGGGCAGACATATTCCTTGATGTTGTTCGATTGTTCTTTCTGACTTCCTGAACAGTTTAAGCACTAGAACTGCCAAATGCCTACACCAATTGGGGTTTGCCTTGGTAATTAACATAACAAGGCCATTTTTAATGTGATACACTCCTCCTTCCATGACTTTTCCTAAATAGGCGTATTTTACATGGTTCCGTTGTCGGAATTCTAAACGGACAAACAAAACCTGTTTTTACCCTATTTTCCTACTTTATCCACCAACAGCCCACACTAATTAGTCTTGGTACCGAAGTGGTACCCAGGTGCTAATCACCCTTCACTGAATGCATGACGTTAATGGATGAATGCGCGATACTGCCAGATGAACTTAATTAGTCTATTATTAAAACATAATACCCATGATATGGGCTACTTATCACATGGATTACTGTTATTCAATAGGATATTCAATTTATTGTGTAGGCTAATTCATCAAATGTGAATCAAAAATTTAAATCTACATTCTTTTAGGAAGGAAATAGAAACTAAATCGCACACACATCCAATATCTCTGAAATTTCTCTGCTTTTTTACTGTAGATAATTATTCTACAAGTGTAAAAGGGGATATCTCCTCTTATTCTACTAACTCTTTGCGGTTTTTCGAAAATGTATTCATGTCACTTATTGAAAAATCTAGGAGACTAGACCAATGCATTGGCATTGAAATCAACTCAATAGCCCCACTACAACCCGCAGGAGAAACCTGCAAATAGCCTATTCATTTCCAATCACAGGTTTTTCAAATAACTCTTCTAGGTTTTTCGATAACTTATTGATGTCACCTATAGAAAATATTATATGTGTCACAGTGTCCGGTGTGGGAGGACAGAAAAGCAGAGGCAGAACGGCTGTTTGAGAAATAATGATCCATACTTTAATGGACAGGAACAAAAGAAACAAAAGAACAAACTCAAAACAGACACAATGACTGGGTGACATAGCCTACGGCTAACAACCAAAATAAACCACAACTACGTGCACAAACATTCAACATA
>JACXGJ010012976.1:0-17045 GCA_016801105.1 Esox niger
AGCCCTAGCCAAGTACACCACACACTGTGCCAAAATCACCTAGGGGGGGGGGGGGGATAAAGGAAAAAGTGGAGAGAGCGTCACCTTTATTGGATTTGTTTTATGCTATATTATTAGTCATTCCAACTCCACAGCCAAACCCTGTGGAGTTTCTCATCAAAATGTTTGATTTTTTTGTGTGCTATATTGGTAATGTACAGAAATATGTTGGTATATCAAACATTTCCAAACAAGTAAACATTCATACATTGAGATTTTATCCTGTGTGATTACCCATGTTATTCTGTGACTTAATAATTTGTCAATAAAAAAATGAAATAGTGTAAATAAATAGACAACAGAGTGATTGCGGTTTGGATCCCAGCTTCATAACCTTGGTCAGATGTAGACTCTTGGTTGAAGTGCTCCCTCACCTCACACTCGGGCATCCCGATGAAGTGGCAGGCTTGGAAGGCAGACACAGCCTGAGGTAGGGCAGAGGGATCTGCCAGACCTGAACAAAACAGACAGAAACACCAAACAACACCATTCACCATGGGATGCTAATGTTAATGGTCGATTTTTCTATAGACAACCAGTCAACAAATTATAAAACTTTTTTGAAGCTGTAAAACGACACGACCAACAGAATGGAAGGACATTTTAAAGAGCTTAATGTAAAGATGTAGGCTGGACTAGATCTACAGGAAATGATCTTGAAAACACAACTCCTGTAAAAGGGGGGAACGTATTACATACATGTATTTAAAAGGCATACTTATTGAAAGAGCCAGAAGACAATCACACACCTACATCTTCACTTGCAAAGCGCACTAATCTGCGTGCCACATACAGCGGGTCCTCTCCACCCTCAAGCATGCGCCCCAGCCAGTAGAGGGAGGCGTTGTCATGGGAACCCCTCATGGACTTGTGAAGGGCTGAGATGCAGTTGTAGTGCTCCTCCCCTTCATGTACCACACAACAGAAGGGGTCAGGTGAGGAGGAACAAAAAACACACCGATACCAACTCTATCGGTCTCTGGTAGCAAAAATGACGTTAGCAGATATTTAAATTAGCGTTGGTCTCCTAGATCACAAGACATTTGTTCAATAACTGCATTGCATCAGAGTAGCCCAAGAGTTCCCCTCAGATGTGTTAAACAAGCACTGTTCAGTGTTAACCTGCAGAAACATGAGTTTTAAAATAATGCCGTTGACTAAAAGTTTAATTTCACCACTCTGTAATAATCACATGATATCATGACAAAAAACATTGTCATTTAAAAAATCCAAAAGTCTCAGTCTAGTTTTGTGGTATTTCACATAGATGTGTTTTTAATTTACAAAACACAGCTGAGTCATTTAACTCTCTCCTGAATAAACTCATCCCTCCTGCTTATATAGAATCTATTGTAATCTTAACCTATGCAGGTTAAGATAATTACCAGTTTATTACTTCTTGAGGCCCAAATAAGGGCTTTAGACAATGAGGCACTGAATCTTGCCAGACAGTGCAAACGGCACACCACTGGAGGTGACAAGGTCAAGATAAATATATTTTGGGTATAAAATGGGGAGCAGGTACAGAAAGGGGGTTGCAGAGTTACATGACAATGGGGACAGTGGAAACATCTGACATAAATAAATTCACACCTGATCTTCCAAGGTAGTTTCACTCCAAATTCAGCCCACCTTTCAGCTCTCTAGGGCCAGGCCGGCCTATCACGGCATTGGAGTTACCTGCTTTGTCGTAGAGGATGTGGGACCTCTGAAGGCCTTCCTTCACATGTTCCTCCAGCACTACTATATCCTGCGGGGCGCTGTCCGATCCTGACTGGCTAGGACGTGCTGCACCCACCCGGGCCTGGACAGCCAACTGGAGTCCATTGAGCCCCGCCCGGGCATCGCCGTCACACAGGTGGGCTATGGTGTCCAAAGCCTTCTGCTCAATGTATACCTTAGGTCTACAACACATGAAAACATTAACCAATTTACAAACAATAGGATATGAATACTATTTTTATATTAGCACATAATAAAAAGGGTAGGTTATTTCCTGAATTCCTTCTGGTAGGTGGCCAATGTACCGCAGCTAAGGGAGGTATCCGGGCACTCTGTAATGCAACATGCATGAGAACAGCCCTTAAGCTGTGGTATATTGGCCATACAAACAAACAGGATCAGGGTTGATGCAAATCTAGGCCGTTTCCGTTCCCAATGGAATAGCAGTAGCATGATGTATGGCAGGTAACGGATTCCAAGGTGGGTGCTGAAGTCAGGAATTAGTTAGGTTAATGTATTAATTCCTAACAGTTAAAGTAATGGGTAAAGCATCAGGAAGGACTGGGAATCGGTTGAGTCAAATGACCAACCACTGGAGTCTGAGTTGTATCTACACCCAAGGGCCAGTTAATTAGATATACCACCCTCTACAGACATTGAATCATGTGGCCGTTGCATGGTAATTAAAGCAGTCCGACAGAAATGGGGGAAATTTCAGAATACAGGGTTAACATACTCTGAGTTTAAACCACAACTCTGGGTTGACTGACACTGCTTAATGAATGGATATGCAGAAGATGAGTATATATTCAATTAAACAAGCAATACTGTAGCAACAGCAAAAGAACCTGGGCTGGCGTGGCAGAACATTTCCTAAGTCAATGCATGAGTATTAACTGGTATAGAGAGGTAACAGAGACTTCAAAGCAGGAAAAGTACAATTTCAAGCAATCGAGATGTTTTCAACCTCCCCTCCCGTATTAGACTGGCTACTTTCAACACGTGATATATTTAAGCATATTTAAACATTCAGGTAACAAATGTCAGCCATTTCAACACTGCGAGTATTTCATATTGTCAATATGAAAGTAAAGGAACTGGATTTTGACCAGTTTTTGATTCATTCCGAATAGTCGATGAGTTAATGTAACAAATATATGGAATATCTGAAGAGAGTATTACAATTACCAGAGTTCTGTATGCAGTGCAGTAAACTGCTAGATGCATCTGTGTCCCCGTGACCATTTAAGCGTTCTAATCACCAAATATGCTTTTTATGCCATATGCCAAGTAATTCGCAAAAATAACTCGGTCCATTTTTAATATGCACGCTATATAAAGAACAAATCTTTCCGTAGAAATCCAGAGGGTAACTGTACGCATATCCCCATTAGAGCGGCCCTGTGAGAACATGAGGGTGTTATGTGAATAGGAAGTCAATGATTATCTTCATTGTTCTATGCATTGCAGGAAGCATCTTTCTGCGTGGCGAATCCAAATGGGACACAGGTCACCAGCGATGTCATGATATGGCTTATCCATGTACGCAGGTGTATGTAGGTGAAGGAGGGAGACATCATCATGGGGATGGCGGTCAGAGACCTTCCACCTCCACAATTAAAAGGAGATCATGGGGCCAGGTCTAGTGTCAGGAATCAGGGATCGGCCCCAAACCATTCCTGAATCACCCGAGTGGTGGAACCTAACATTATCACACATAATGTCACTGAGGAACTCCAAAAAGTGTGCAGCACATTAATGTTTCTCCCAAGTTATCCAGGCACGTGGACAGTTGCTCATTGGCCAATGATGTCTGCATTATCAACAAAGATGTACTTGTGATGGTTTACAGCAGCTCAGTATGTAGTTCTGGCCCTGCTCAGGGGCTCTCTGCTTATTCTTCAGCCTTGCTGTCTGTCCTGTTCTGTACATAGACAATGCAGTGGTCCTTTGAGGTTCACACTATCAACTGCAAGGTTCTGGGTTTGAATCCCACAGTGGTCACATATAAATCTATGGCCTTAGGATGGTGATTATGTACTTTCCAAACTGCACATAGTAGGTAAAACATAGTAGGCAAAACAATGTAAAAAACAAAGAATATACATATGCACTCTAAAGAGCCCTGTGTGATCACCTGTTAGAGTGGCTGGGGAAATAAACATTCTACCCACCTATGCCAAACATACCGGCATTTGGCAAGTGGAGGATGTTTATTTTAGATTAGATCATTTGCGTCATGCAGGTTAAGATATGGGTTATAAACGGGGAAACACAGGCACAGACCAACAGTGGTGTGCAAAACAAGCACAATCCAGAAGGCACAAGATCTTGTCAGGCATTGTCTTCAGCAGCAGAAGACTACCCTGGATGGCACCGATATCAGCTGAACACTGCACAGCTGAGGAGTGGGATTCACCGGTCTGGTTGGACAAACCCAGACCCCACTGCATCAGGCTGATGGCGGAGTCCGGGTTCCACGTTAGCAACATGGCACATTGAGCACTCAGAATTTCACTGGAGATCAGAACTCCTGCAGCAGTACAATCAAATAGAGGCCCTAGAGATTTTGGTTGATCCTCCAGATTGATCAGCCAACCAGCCAATTCATCACCACTTCCGACCTATTGACCCTGATGAAAAGCAGCCGCCGGGAGGATACCAGATCTAAGACCTGCTCAGACTCAGATCTCCCACCCTGGAAACCAGAGCTACAAAAAGGGCTCTCTTCAATTCTGGCATGGCAGCATGGGCAGGTTCTCACACTAACCTCTGCTGTTCTACCAGCACATCATTCTCTCCTGCCATGACCATCTCTGGTATGACTTGGGAGTAGGATGGTTAGAAGATTAATTTGTGTCTTTGGTGTTAGGCTAACAAAGATCAGATCAGATGAAGAAGAGGTACTAAAATTTACAATTAGTCTTCAGGTATGAAACCAGGTACTACACTCTTATTGTAAATACGGACTCAGCTTAATGTCAATGCCTTGAAATACTACTAACCTCAAGAAAACTGTTCATTTTGAAAGGCAGTTTTGGAAAATATGCAACTGCAAAGACATTTAAGGTACTGTCATCCGAATGACACTGAATGACACCTCATTTCTATAACACAAGTACACAACAGAGATTGGATCCGCTTGGCCACTGAGGTGCCGAATAAAATGTAAACCCTCTTACCAAAAACAACTTTATGCAGAGGTCAGATATCTAGCTGACATGGATACAGACAGCCTTTTTAATGGGACTTGGCCCGGGTAATTATGTTATTCTAGAAGCTTGGTTAGACCTCTTCTGGCCTGGGTGTTAGGGTAGTGTCAGGTTAGTGGACAGACGGGCATGGGCAGTGTTGAGCCGACAGAGGGAGAGGGGAGAGTTGAACCCGGCCTCAGGTCCCCAGGTCATGGCACACACCCTCCATGAGATCCAAGTGGGTCAGGACGACATTTTATTATTGACAACAACCCTCTTAATACTGATCCAAGTGAAGTCACAATACCTACCATTCCAGGCACAAGTCGATCCAAGGAAGGCATAATTCTTGAGATTAATTTGAGATTTTATTTCAAATGGCAGAACATCCTAACCACTGTAACTAGAAATGTGTTTTAGTGGCTTCCAGACCATCATATAGAAAATACATACATTTTAATTTTATTTACAATAATTAGGTTCCAGTATGCTGATTTGACTGGCCTAAATAGGACAATCTGTCTTTAGGGTTGGAGGGATTACCTAAACTGTTTACACATTTCAGATACTTAGTGTGACATCTGAGCTGCAAATCATTGCTACACCAACAGCGAATAAATATGTCCCACCGATTTCTCATTTGACTGCCAACTGTTTGCTAATAGTCATGAATAGAACTGAGAAGCGCTAAGGACGTCTAAAAGGGCCACATACTGTAAATGTGAACTAGTCTTGGCTGGATGTCCATGTTGGACATTCCCCAGGAGCCTGCAGCCAAACATTCCTGTCTCTGCCATTTTTATTTGATAGGTAAGAGAGAGGGCAGCAAAAGTGGTCATAAAATGTTGCTGATACGTTATGGAAAATTGTGTTGCAAGGTACACCAAACCTTTGACAATAAAGTAGTAAGATCAAAAACATAACATTCAATTCTATCAAACATTCAATTCTAACAATTCACGATTGGAAATCTACTAAATGTTGGCAAGCAAACATAACCCAGGTTTATACTAAGACAAGAACAGAACCTGCCAATGACATACAGAATATTACCTGGACTTTTCTCAACAGCACAAATACCTCTGTCAGCATGTGCAGTGGACCTTCCCCTTTGCAAAACTTTCCCAAAAACATTCTCCACAGACATTAACTGCAATTGCGTACACAAAGTACTATCAACATCAAACAGTGCTAACTGAATGGCACTTGAATAAAACTAATAAACAAACTAAATAAATCTAACTATAATGATGAGATGTAAGTGTTGTTGCAGACATTACTGAACATCCAATTTTGTTGTCGATTTTGAAAGTAAAATTGTTAAAATGTTTTGAAGCAAATCAATGTCCTCCCTCTCATGTTCTTTTGTCTGTAGTATAGTTTTGCAATCGAGTATATTGAACCTCAAATCTGATAGCATCACCTGACATTTTTCTTTAAAGTTCCTTGGAACCGATCCATTGCTTGATATTTTTACACAGAAACGAGCCCTGTAAACTTCCCAGACAAACTAAGATGAGGTGAATGACAGACAGTTAGTCCCCCTGAGACCTGTGCAAGACCATGTCTGCTTTTCACCCTTATATCACACATGGTCCACATGATCATGAGTGAGTGGTGCAGATGAGTGATCTGGGTGTTCAATTTGTGACTAGAAACCGTGGACCATGAAGGCTCCTGCCATGACTGTTAAAACCGAGCCCCCAATCTGCTGCCAGCAGTTTACAGCCACCTTAATTAGACTAAGCCAAAATGTCTGTCAACATAAAGCTACAGAGAGACAGAACAACCGCCAGGACTGTGAGCCTACAGTCAACCCTGCCAGCACATAAATTACCCAAAGGAACCCATTTAGGGTGGACAGAGAAGGACCTCCCTCTCAATAGATCGGGGTTTAGAAATCCCAGACTCTGGGAAGACATGCCCCCCGGTTGAAACGCTCAGCGTTCCAGATAACAAGGCACGTATTCCCCGGAGGAGAGGGCTTTAACTACTCACTCGGATTGAAGCTCGGCTGCATCTAGCTGATCTTGACCCGTGGCATGGTTGACACCTTGTCCCAGTACTCTGATCCCCAGCCAAGTGACCGTCCTGAGGAGGATTGAATGCATCGCTTCCACAGACAGCTTCTCAAGAACCAGGACCCTGCACCTGCTCAGCAGAGCCGAGTTGACTTGGAAGGAAGGGTTCTCCGTGGTCGCCCCGATCAGGGTCACCGTCCCACACTCCACATGAGGGAGGAAGGTGTCCTAGAGATACCCGGGCAACAAGAGTCGGATGGAGGACAAAAGACACCCACAGGACGAAAGGAGATCAAGGTGTTGGCCATTCCGGGTATGGTTCAACATCATGGGTAAGTCATGACACTTCAATTACCTGTGCATGAAATATAACTCTCATGTAGATTGGTTTAAAAACACAGCTGTGTATATGTATTATTTGGCTACATGGTAACAGTGATCTCATGCACACCCTCTGGTGGCTATTTGTTCCATCAATGCTCCTCTTTAGCTCAGGCAGGATGTAACAAGGGCCGGTCCTGGCTCTCTACTTCATATAAATAATAATCACGATTTGCGCTCAATTCTGGGTAAGGATAAGGCGTAGTTCTATGGCCCAGACAGACATCCTTCATATGACCTGTTCGCATCCTTATTAACAGTTATTATCAGAGTGAAAACATGCCCAGTATCTGATAACTACTGCAGTTAAATGCTATGTGCACATAAAAACTACTGTGGTAATGCTGTATGAAGGATGATTCACATTCAAACATTTGAGGCTTGCGATGTAATCAATATCTAGAAATGAATCAGCACCTTCGACATCACTGTATAGTTCAGCATGATTGGATTTCTAACAAGAACCACAAGGAAGATCATGTTCGCCACTCAACTGCAACCGACTGTTCTCCCTTGGTTTTCTTTCTTAATTCACCCAAATGTAACAGACAGCGATGGAAGGTGTTGCATTCCCGCAGTCACAGGCTCACCCCGGGATTCAGATGATCCCAATTCAATCATTCAGAGACAGGTGATGTTTGATCAGTTGAAAATAAGAATGGATCCATTAGTCTGAATATTTTGACTTGATAACAAGATATTACTGAAATGGTGTCAAGGCATTTTCATGCAATGATCTGTCATCCTTGGAAATGTCTTGTTGGCATTCTACCCTTTATCAATATACACCATGGGCAATGAATTGAGCCCGGTTCTTATTACTGGTGGGCACACTTCAGTTGTCATTAATGGTAGCCTACCTGTTGTGACTTGTTGAAGCGATGAATCTCATCTATAAAGAGGATGGTCTTCCTCTTCATAAGTTTTAACTCATTATGAGCCTGCTTAATGACCTCTCGCACCTCACTGGTGGACGTGCTGGTGGCCGAGAGCGTAACGAAGCGGGCTGTGCCGCTCTTCTTACTGCCACTAGCTATGATGTGGGCCAGCGTGGTCTAGAAGGGACACAGAAATGCAAATAACAGTTAACATGTCGTGCCTCTGATTCTTATCCGTTTAGCTGATCAAACAAGCACTTGAACAGGCTAAATTCTAATGGAGTAGGCTACTCCAACTCATTTTAGAGACCTAGCCAATCCGCAGTCAGTCAAAATAATGCTGTAGCTAACTGGTACCTGTCGTCATCTGTCTTTAAAGTGCAGTAACATGAAACGTTTAAACACTAACATTATGAAAGGTCTCAATTGGCCATGACACAAGGGTTAACACAGTTTCATGGGATCTTTCTTGGCGAAGCAAGAAGAGGACTGACACCACTCAGAGTTGAGCTCCTCTCTAGGTTTCTTCCATATTAGTGAGTTTTTCCTAGACACTGTGCATTCACTCTTGTTGTTGCTTGCTCTATGGGATCTAATGTCTAATGTAAAGAGGGCTTCATGAAATAGATTTGATTGATCTTTACTGCCACCAGAGTCAGGACATCCCTAATGATCCATACAAATGATGGCTATGAAAGATTCATTGTTTATGAACTGCCCTGCATGCAATGCATGTTATTGTTCAGAGTGAAACACATACTATTTCAAATAGATGATAGAATAAAACCACCGTGGCTATTGTATGACACCACCAAGTGAAAATCCCAGGGGAAAATGCTAGTCTGGACCCCTTCCCATGCTTTTCCAAGGTCTCTGGCACACAACTGACTTCATATGTTCATCTATTCTACTTCAAACTATGTAAGCAGGATCGCTTAGGGATTCAGATTCTCTCAGTCTAACTCAGATCTACTACAATACAGTTTGCAATCAAGAGAGGTAATACCTTTAACATTGTTCAACACAGCAAAACAATCATGTGTTCAAAATAAATGCATGGTTATGAACTTACATATGTCACTGATGGTCAAAGAAATCAGGAATGGAGAAATGCTCTGTACAGTACCACCTATGAGTGACTGCGTCCTATACTAAAACATGTTATATTGCATATCTAAAAGACAGAAATCACATTATTTTGTGAAAGAACCTATGAATTATAGATTCACCCATTATAAACTTAAGTAGAATTAGGTTTTAATGGAAATGTTGTCTACCAATGTTATTTCCTTTTTCTTCTGACCAATCTATACTTAGCACCCAAAATGTACAGTACCTGCATTACCTAGCATACAACACTTGATACTTCTAGCTTATCAAATAAGCCCACCGCACCTTTCCACATCCAGGTGGTCCCCATAAGATCAAGGACGGTATCTCCTGAGAGTCCAACAGCGACCTGAGAAGGGTGTGTTCTCCCACGACTTTGCTTTGGCCAAAATATTCTTCTAGCGTAGTCGGTCGCATTTTTTCGGCTAGTGGTTTATCAATATTAAGCAGTGTTCGCGCTGGGGTTGTATCACGATGGATCTTCTTCAGCGTGTTCGAATCACTCGTGTCTACACTTGTCTCCGTTTCGTCCGGTGTATTGCGTTTAATTCCTTTGCTGACAGCAGTGCTGGCACTCTGTTTATTCCATACTGAAATATTTCGTTCACTCTTAACTGGGCCCTTATTTCTGTTAGTTTGAAACATACCGAAAACCGGCGAGGATGGCGTACCTTTGATCATATTAAACGACTCTGTCTTGTTGACAGTTGTCGTCTTCGGAACAGAAGTGTCGTGAGACATTCGAGATTTCTTGAGAGCAGGTCCGTTCTCTTGATTACTGGTAGATGTCGGAAAAGTATCATTATTTAACAAACATGTGTCTAGATGAGCATTGATTTCTGAAGCCACGAAGTCCTTAGAACAAACGGGACATTCCACAGGATGTGCAACATCACCTAGTACTTCACTCGCCATGTTTTTCCTTTCCCGCGGAACTAGTACTTCCTACGTGACAAAACAGCGCACGTGACCAAAATACTGATACAATCCATGTCAATTATTTGAATCCTAATAAATCTTGACCCTGCAATATGAGCTAAACATATGTACAGTTTAGGTGGTGCTACCGTATTATTAATTTTTACTATAGTTATGATTTTATGTTTAAAAACTAAACAACCACTGACAGGTTAAATATATCGTCAGATGTTGTCTATTATCCTCGTGTATCAACATATCTTTATAGATGCAACGTAACATTTAGCAACATGCTTGTGTGCATGTATGACTGGATTTTCTCCTACTTCAGCACAGACGTCAGTTACTGCAGCCCTGGGAGACAAGAAGGTAAACCACGTGTCCCTGTGCAGACAGAGAGGGCCCTCCGTGGTTGGGAGTCTGCACCAGCCAAGGTGGTCCGCCAGCGCAGTGACTCCCAGAAAAAAGCTAACCTTGCCTTTTTCTACTACCTGGAAAGAGTGGAAACCATGCGATGCTTCTGGGAGCTGAAGCACATTGAGCTGGAGGGAGATTTTCTGAAGGTAGGCATTTTATATACATCTAGGTATCAGTCTTTTTAGTTAACATTTCATACCCTGTACTCTGTTGACCTGAAGGGGGAAGGAGTGGAATGTTAACTAAAGACACTGGTACTCATACTAATATCATATAGGTTTTAATGTCCTGTCAGTCCTGTACAGGCTATGGTCGACTGGCACCATCTAGTGTCAAAGTCTCTACAAATCAGCATGCTGTAGTCTACTGTAGAGGTTTTGCTCTTACATCATGAGGACCAGAGCCTGCTGGTTTTCTGCTCTACCTCATCATTACTTTTACCCATCTTATCCAAGGATCCAATAAGTCCCTGATTATGGGGTTACAATGAAAAAAAGGTGTGCAACTGGGGGCTTTCCTACGCGGGGCTGTAACTTAACTTCCAGAATTAAACGTAAATCCATGGAATTGACTTTGGCCCTTCAGTTTCATCCACATTGTGGCATCCCTCACTTTTCAGAATGGAGCCTATAGTGTGCAGTCATCTGCAATAAACTTTAGTCCAAAAAGAAATGTAACCTTTACAAAAAACTCTATTTGCATTGTCCATTTTGAATTCTTTATGTAGTGGTATGGTTCTCAAGTCTACAGTATAAAAGTATTTTAGAGCTGTACCTTTGTTTCACCACATAGTGTACATAGTTTCCAAATCTTGGTCCAGACCAAAATTACTTGTATAAAACAACAATCCCCATCAAATGTCAGAGACTGCATCTTTAAATCCACCTTGGTGTGGGAGTGAAAGAGAAAAGACAAAACTTTTCACCCCTTTTGGGTGCCAGAAATAGAATTGAGAAACACGTGCCTACAATTGTTGCAAAGGCAGGTTGTAAGGCATCAAATGATAAACATTTTGAAACTGGGTGGTGACTTTCTGTACCCACTATATATGTGATTGTGCATAAATATTAAAAACACTCCTGCCACCATATTATAGTTATTAGCAGTTGGGGCCCTAAGCGATTGCTTATGTCGCTTATGCCTGGAACCGGAGAGTGAGAGACAGAGAGAGAGACTGAAAGAGAGGCTGACCTCTCAGCAAGTCAGTCTCTTATAGACACTCTTTACTGGCATCTGTCACTTTTTTGTCAGCTGGACAAACCCACCTGTCCTTTAGGTGACATGGAGGTCAGCTAATGGGGCTGAGGTCTGGGTGTTGAGTGTTGACAGAGTTATAATGGTGGAGCAGAGATAGTGGTATAGTAATGTTTAAGTGTTCCTAACACTGGACACACTTTTGACTCTGAATGCTCTTTCTGATGTTCAAGAGCCCCCTGTTGGACGCTTAGTTTCAAGACAGAATGGAGAATGGGAACAAGAGGGAAAGAGTGACAGCAGGAAAGGATAAAGCCATGGACGGCTTCTTCAAGGGCAGGGACATTTGGCTAGTCAGCAGTATGTGCTTGATGGCTTCATACCTCTGGCACAGGCTCTGGGATATTCTCTGCTCTAGGAAGAAGTCCAGAGAGTTAATTCCCTCCAATATGCAGGTAGAGAAGACAACTTTAATGTCTTGTAAATACCCTGTGTGGAGTGCTTCATGCCAGTCGGTGTTGTGGGGTGCCATTGTTACCTCACAAATCACGACAAAGCATTTAGCACCTGACCAAGGTTTACATCTAGAATGGCATGGCTTTTGAAATGTGCATTTACAGTTTTTCACTTTGTTTATTGCAGGTGGGCATATTGTTACGGTAAAAACTATAGGCTGCTTTCTTATATAGGACAGATATGTTATATTAGATTAATGTTTGAAGTAGAACATACAGTGGCTTCAAAGTATTCAGAACATTTTCTCTTTCTCCAGATTTTATTGTGTTAGATGTTTTTTTAAATTAATTAATTGTAATTGATCATTTGTTTTGCTATCAAACGACACAAAATACTTCATAATGATGAAGTGCATATGCATTTTTAGAACATTGGTTTATTTATTGAAAATGAAGAAGAGAAATATCTCATGTAAGTAAGTATTCAAATCCTTTGCCAGGACACACCAAGTCTTTTAAACATAATTGAAATGTCTCTAACTTGATTGGAGTCCACTTGCAGCAATTTCAATTGATTGGAGACACTTCACAATGCATGTCAGTGCAAAAAAAAGTCCAAGGAATTTTCCGTAGACCTCAGTGATAGAAACGTGTTGAGACCTACATCTGGGGAATGTTATAAAAAAGCTCAACTTTAAAAGTTAAGAGAAGCACAGTGGGATCCATCATTGTAGAAGAGTACTATTGGAACCAACAACAATCTTCCTAGAACAGGCTATCTGGCCTAATTAAGTGCTGGCAAGAACTGCCTTGTTCAGGCAGGTGACCAAAAACCCAATTGACACTCTAAAAGAGCTTCTGAGATATTCTGATGAGATGACAGGACCTGCCAAAAGGACAACCATCTTTTGAGCACTCCATCAATCAGGCCTTTATGGAAAATGGTAGGCTAGACGTAAGCCACTCCTGAGTAAAAGGCATCTGACATTCTGCCTGAAGGACTCTGAGAGCATGAGGCAAAAGATGATCAGGTCTGATGAAAACAAATCAAACTATTAGGCAATGAAATGCCATGCGACATCGGTTGCTACGTTTTAGCCAGTTGAAAACAAGTTTATGCTCATCACCTGGCTAAAACCATTCCTATTGTGAAGAGTGGTGGTGGAAGAATCATGTACTGGGAATGCTTCTGAGTGGACTGGAAGACTGGTCAGGATGAATAGAATAAGGACGGGAGTGAAATACATACAGGTCCTTGTAGAAAATCGATTCTAGAGTGCACAGGACCACCGATAAGAAGGAAAATATCTTTCAGCATGACAGCGATCGTAAGCACAAAGTGAAGACAATTCTGGAGTGGCTTTGGGACAAATTTCCTCAAAGGCTGGACTTGAAACTCATGGGCCTATCGGAAGACCGGAAATCACAGTTCACTGATGTTCCCCATGCTGTTTGACAGAGTTTAAGAGGATCTACAAGAAATAATCGAAATAATCTTATAAATTTCAGGTTTGCGAAGTTATGAGATAGACAACCAATAGGACATTAAGGCTGTGATCACTGTCAAAGATGCTTTCTCAAAGTACTGAATAAAGTCCATGAGGTATATCAGTTTTTATTTTCAATAAATTGGCACACATTTCTAAAAGTGTGTTCTAGCATTGTCATTATGGGGTATTGTGTTGATTGCGGAGATTTTCATTTGAATCTGTCATATACTCGGTCCATAACACAACAAAATATAAGTAAAAGGAAAGGTATCTGAATACTTTTTGAAGCCACAGTGTGTTCACTTATGGCTTTGAGCATGGGACTCTAACACTTTAAACTTAATATGCCCATATGCTGTTTCACCAGTTAATATTTCCTCTGAAGAACTTGCCAGCGATTCTGTGACAGTTGTAGTCACCCTAGTGTAGACACCTAATCATTTTTCACTTTCAACACTAAGATCCCCATGCAAGCTCTTGAATTTGATTTTGAAATAATAACTTTGTTTAATAAATCACTGTACCGGTGTGTGTATATATATATATATATATATATATATATATATATATATACCCCTTGTGGGGTGTTCCTGGTCTGTCATGGTCAGTGTCTGTGTCAAAAGTTGTCAAAGGAAGGAAAAGCGGTGAACCAGTGACAGGGTCATGGGTGACCAAGGCTCGATGATTCACGTGCTGGTCCTGATAGAAAGGTGTCAGAACACACAGTGCATTGCAGTTTGTTATGTATGGGGCTGCCTAGCCACAGACAATTCAGGGTGCCCATGCTGAACCCTGTCCACTGCCAAAAATGCCTACAATGTACAACTGCCTAGAACTGGACCACGGAGCAATGGAAAAAGGTGGCCTGGTCTGATGTATCATGTTTTCTTTTACGTCACATGGATGGCACCAGGATGCACTATGCGAAGAAGGCAATCATGGTGTAGACAGTGTGATGCTTTGGGCAATGTTCTGCTGGGTAACCTTGGGTCTTGCCATTAAATATGGATGTTACTTCGACACGTACCACTTACCTAAGTATTGTTGCAGACCATGTGCACCCTTTCATTTCAATGATATTCCCTGATGGCATTGGCCTTTCAGCAGGATAATGCGCACTGCCCCAATTTTAGCTTAAATAGTGCTGTACTGCATATTAGATTTTTGGGTTCAAAACACATGGATACTGCACCTAATCTAAGTTTATATAAGTTATGTTGCAATCAGTTGCGATATAGTTTATGAGCAGCTGTTAGCACCCAACATCATGTTTTATATCAACAATATTTACAGTAGGATGGCTAGACAAATCAAGTGAGGCTGGCATGTTTTTGATCTGTTTTTTTTCAAGCTGTTCTAATGAGCAACCTTCCTTTTGGAATTGGTCTGAGACAAGTACTGTCTGATTTTTTACATCTCCTCAGCTGTCACAGTGGTGAACACGGGATCACACATAAGAAGTATTGTCTACTTAGATGATGGGTTAGTAGACATCAGCAGTTCACAGTTCATTAATTTGTGAGTGTATTGGTCATCATGTGGTGTTTGAAGAGATCAGCCAATTTGCACTGTGCTCCTGGAGTGACTACAGAAATAATGTTTTGTCATAGCATCATGGATCATTATTTAGTGCAGACGATGGGGGAGGATTCATTCTTAGATAGGGCTATAACAACATCAGGGAATGTTTTTTTTGTTGTTGACCCTATTATAATCGCAATACCTTCTGCTGCCTGGCCATTAAGACCCAGTTATCAAAACTAACTTTTCAGGAACTGTCAGTGTGTTTGGTTTCACTCAAAGTTGACGTCTTTGTGTTTCACTCATAACCGTTTTTCAATTAGCATTTTTGACCTTCTTTTCTTTCATTCACATTGGCCACATAATTTCAGCTACCACTGGTAACTATCACAGCTGTTATTGCTCAATGTATTATCTCCAGGAACATTTAGCCTCCTGTAACTGGACCACTTAATTAAATTACTAAACTGAACACATGGGATGAGGCTTAAGGAATGCGTGGTAGTGCTGAAGTGTTGTTAAAGTGTAATGTTGAGAAGTCCAGGAGTTGTAATATGTGTTGGTGAGGAAAATGAATTATTGCTAAAGCAGTGGTCATACATTTTTCCATATGAATGACTAATTGAAAAAGACAGACATGTCTTGAGCCCTAGTGGTAGTAGAGCCTTTGGTACATGCTCTAAGTGCTAAAAGCCGTAGCCTGAAAGATGTGGTGCTCCCTGGTATTGCAGCAACATTATTGTTACTTTCCCAGAATGCACAGGTAAGCAGCCTCTCTCAAATAATTGTTAATGTATTTGAACACCCTATAGCCGTAGTATGATCTATTTTGAGAATAGTTTGTATTAATAGTTGATGTACCACAGAGCACTGTATTTGGATAGTGTTAAGACTCCACGATGGCACATAGGTGAAACCTGATTGTTTTCACATATCTGCTGTCCTCGATTAATCATTCTTAATCTAGGCTTTGATTTAGTTGAAGTTGATGAATGATTCATTCAGTCAGTATTGCTCCAGAGACAAGATGGAGATCCATCACCTTCTCCGGTTTCTTTCTCTCTTCTGGTATCTGGAAGATCTGCAGCGCTATTAATACATGTGTTTAAGCTTCCCATATGTAACTCAATACATCCAGTTGACTCACTTGTTACACACGATTGCTGTACAGCACATATACGGTATGTTACAGTATGACATCCACTGTGGAGGACCCCCATATTGTCTGAGACTGACTATTATCATTTAATCATTCCACTTACAAGTATTTAATTCCTTGCATTTTGTGGCTTTTGATATTTTATTATACTGATTGGTCAAATGTATTCCCCATTTGATCCAGTAATGACAAGTCTGGGCTTTTGGCATACTCTTACTTCAACTCCATAACTTATAAGGACTACACTGACTCATTCAATCCACACTGATGTCCACAGGGTGATCAGGCAAGTCTCCCTCTGTCTTGCCTTAGAGGGCCACCTGCTGTCAAGTTTTGAGAAACCTAACGTTATCATAAGTTTGGGGTTTGGACAGATTGGCAGAGGCAGAACGGTTGGTGTAATACACCATGTCTTTAATGAAGATTAAACAGAACAAACAAACTCAAAGCAAACTTACAACTGGGTGACATAGCCTACGGCTAACAACCAAAATAAACCACAACTACGTGCACAAACATTCAACATAAGTAGGTTCCCCAATTGGA
>JACXGJ010012977.1:0-17044 GCA_016801105.1 Esox niger
AAGAGGTCTCGCGTGTATCTCTATCTTGAAGAGGTCTCGCGTGTATCTCTATCTTGAAGAGGTCTTGTGTATAGCCTGTAAGACAAGAGAAACCCCTATTAGGCACATTTTGTCGTTCAGTTGACCCCACAAAATATAATGTCCTGAGTTCGCCATAATCGGCTTGGCAGTGAATATTCACTGCAAATGTTTAGACACTGATTAATTGATGTCAGCCATGAACGTGCCTCCCATTTCTGGTTGAGAGTTGCTCTATTCGTCTGTGCTGGAACTGAGGGTGGTGGGTGGGTGAAGACTTTGAGTCAGCCTTATCTGGCACTGTGCAGGGAGGGCGCTAGGACAGCCCATCTATCATGAAGCCCCGAGACACAGTGTCAACTGAAATCTCAATTAGTATTTCTCTGATTCCTAGCATTCTCGTTGGCTCCCTTTCAATTGCAAAGGAGGTCCAAAGGTGCCTGTCCAAAGGTGCAATTCTATTATTCTTAAAGGATTTGTTAAGGACCGGAGAAAAGAGGACGTGAGCAATTTAGGTACTTTGATTTAAGAAGACCCAGGGAGAGGTCTGTCCGCTACTGCAGAATATCAAGAAAATTAGTTGTGTAATCATTTTATAGGAGGGTTTCAGTGTTTGTAACAGCAGCAATGGGTGCCGGGGTTAGAGATGAAGTGCTGGATCAGCTAACACAGGTACGATATTTAATCTGATCTGGGATCTGATCAGCTGCACCCTTCACCATCCTGGCCATGGGTTATCAATGATGTCAAAAGGCAGGGCGACTAAGCTATCTTTCAGTTGGTCAACCCCACAACATAGGGTTAATTCCTAAAGTTTCAAAAACACATTCCCTATTCCATTTCCTGCATCCACCCAGCCCAAAGTAATGATGAAAGGGAACACAATTTATCATGCTGAGTAAATCTCTCCATCACTTATTGAAGGATTTGTCATTGGGTCTGCTCTTATTTCCCTGGTGAATGTATTCAGTCTTTGAGGAAATAATCATCATCGAATGCCACTTCCTCCACATTTGTCTTTTTAAATAATTCACGCTAATGATCGCTGAGCTCCTCCCAGCAAATGTCCTCCTTTGTGTGAGTGTGTGAAACAGCGTGATAAACAAAGGGAGACGTAAAGAGGATGTTTTGTTAAATGTGCTGGCGAATGTGGGTGAGATCGTGTCTGGAAATACAACAGTGTGGGTATGAATGCATGCATTCGAACGCCATTGTTTCCAGTGGACAACGCACAAAAAAGACTCCACACCCCAAGAGAGGTGAGGTGTCAGACGAGAGGAAATCATTAGCCCTTGTTAGCCTGACAAGCCAGGCCTGTGACCATCTCGTTACCGTGGAGACCACCGAACCGAAGAAGGATGGAACCGGCAAAATACCTCGCAACACCAAGCAACTGAGTGCCCGTCGCTACGACCGGTCGCCATCAATGGTCGCCACCACCGGTCGCTACCACCGGCCCTCGGTTACATTGTCACCCACTTCCAATCTTCGGCTGTTTAACCCCCCCGCTCTAAATCTTTCCGCTCTGTGAATTGTACATGCCTTCTTGCGGCTTTGAAACGCAGACAAAGGCGCCCCGTTTGCAGTGGGGATGTCTCTGTTGCTCCGGGACACCGCTCTTCCGGACCCCTGCTGGGGGAAGCCCATTTGAACTTGGGGAGCGGGAGATGGAGGGAGAGCGAGTGAGGGGCTTCCAAGTCTTCAGAGGAACGCGTGTTTCATATTAATGTCGGGCTGGGAGACTCTCAAGGCCCCTCCTTCATTTTTTATTCCAGGCGCTGCCACAGCCCCCTTTCCCACTCCACAGACCTCTTTAGATCCTGGGGTCTGTTTGATGTCTGAGAGGGGTGAACCCACCGGTACAGTTGACCCCTGGGGGCACACTATTCCACGGCCTGAAAAACCCATTGTTGTTGTTATTTACCTTCGGCATTGCAAAGCAACGAACCCAGACTCTGTTAAATGCAAATGGGCAAAAGTCATATAACATTGCCCCAGCAATGAAAGATTAGGCGTAGGATTTGGAAATGTGCTTTTTTTCCACACCATCTTCTCTGTGCTTGGTCTATTTGAACGTGGGGGCAGGACAAGACACAAGAGAGGAGAGCGACGCCCCTCAATGACTATAGAGGGAGAGAAAAAAAATAAGATGGGGTTGTTCACCCAAAACGTTTGACCTTGTCCACAGATAGAGCCATTTCCCAACTCCACATGGATCCAAACAGGGAATAATCTTTCAATTCCTGCTCAAGCATGCTTGTATTTGCAAGAGCCCAGCAAGAGCCCATTTTGGGGAGAGGGCTTTGAAAAAAATGAAAACCAAAGACATTATCCTGCTCAATGGGTTGGAATGCCAAGGGGTCAAAGTTGTCTGATTGGCGCCCACAGAATTGCTCTCAAACCGGCATTACAATAGGGCCTTCTATTTCTAAACAAAACAGTGTCCTTGGTATTGAGCGGTTTGTTACCATAAGCAGTCAAATATCTCAGGCTTTCACATAGATGATGCATGACAAGCATCTGAGGCACATTTGCCAAAGTGAATGTAGTAAGAGACAATTGGGAAGTGGAAGAAAATAGACACGTCCAAATCAGGCGCATGACAGAAAAACTAAATCAAAGTAAAGAGCATCGTCGACAACTGGAATGTTCCCCCTGGGATTTTTCTCACAAGGACAGACTACAATTTGATCCAAATTGGACAATAAACCAGAGTCAGAACCAAATACCTGATTCACTGAGGACCAACCCCATTTGTGATGTGGATCACACTCTGGAAGTAAAATTATAAACAAAAACCACGCTAAGAACTGTTTACCTCAACATCCGGTCGGTATATTTCTCATCTGGCCTTGGAGGTCTCCACATCTCAACAAGATGGGATGTGTTAGAGGCAAGACTGTAGCTCCATAACCTCAGTGTATGAGGCAAACAAGTTTACTATCATCATCTTTGATATTTGATCATCTTTACAATGTTGTGCTTATAATTTACACAATTCATGCTATTGTCAGGTTATTGTTAGGTTCTTAAGCTATCTACCAAAAACCGTCCTAGGCTGTTGTTAGATTCTTAAGCTATCTCCCAATAACCGTGCTCTCACTTGTCCCAGATTTTTATTTTTTTTAAAGGTGCATGTGACTTTTCACCTATACAAAATGTATTGTAGTTAGTTCCAAGTTATTTTGTCTTGGACATGTTTTTGACCGAGTTAGGGTTCTAGCTCTATCTACATGCAACAGGGTGAATGAATCTTTACCCTCACAACTCCACTGACAAAAACAAACAAGAAAACCTGCTTCTAAAGTAAACAATATATAGACTTGCTACATCCGCCGGATTCCACCCAAAAGAACAATCAACAAACACAATGCTCTAATTAAACCACCGTCAGCCTCCAAAATACACAACAGAGTGCTATAAACAGGTACACACTTCTTTCTACAACCACAACAGAACAGTCCTCCGTTTTACATATCTTGGGCCTTTTTATTGTCCAAGCTCTTTAATCAATTGGCTCCGTGCCCAGTGGTTATCGAAGCGCCAGGTTTTTACGATTGTGTGATTTACGCAGACTTGTGGCACATTAATGATACAAGTGGGACTAGCCACATCATCCATATTCATACGAGTCTGTGTTTGGTTGAGAGGCGAAGACACCTCTTCCTCTGAGGCCCACTCCCTCTTTTTCAATCACCAAAGCCGGGCGATTCGGTAGCTAGCATTTGCTAGCTCAAGTTAGTGTAAGCAATTCGTTTCTGCTTATTATCATCAGCTAGCGTAAGCTGGCATGAACTAACATTGGCACAGGGATCTGAATTTAGCTGTAGAGGGAGTTGCCATCAGATTAGCACAGAAGAAAAAAACTGGTGATCACTGCAATTCAGCATTGACTTCAAATTATTGACAGCAGATGAACACTTAGCATATTGGAACCATGGCAACCCAGTGTCCTTAGCAACATTACAGTCACTTTACTCATGTGTATGTATTTGACACCCATGTGTAGGTGCTTTGATCATGACATACAGGCACCATTAGAGAGAATAACACTGGCATAGTATGGTTTAATCAATAAAGCGTGACAACTCCGTCCACCCACAACTGAACCCAGCTATTGAAGGGTTATTTCAACGAAGCTCACCCACCAAATGTGCTAATGACTTATTTTAGCTATGACACATTTATGTTTTAAAATACAAAATCTTGTCAACGCATTCTAGAACCAGCAAATTAGAATCATACGGTAGAATCCCTAACTATTGTCTTCCTTTGCATTGGTCTGTTCATAAAATACCAAGTTCTAGCATTGATAGCACCTGCCTAACAAATACCATTTTTCTTTTTAAAATGATACTTTTATGAAACACCAACATCATGATTATCCTGCTAATACCAAGCCAGCTCACACATTTACCAGTATAAATAATGAAAATGTCCTTTGTTTTACCATTTGTCTTGCAGATTACTTGTAGGTTATTGTAATTAGAACACTGTGAACACCGACGTGTGGTAAATACCGTGTAGGCTACCATCGTGGTCATCCCGCTAGCTCTAGAGCTGACAAAAACATCAACATAAACACACACATTTACGAGAAGAAACTAAATTTTTCCAATGGCATTTTAATTTTGACCAAAAAAAGTTTCTCAACTTTCCACTAAATCTGATCATTAGTTTCCATTTTGTTTTTGTCAATTACAGACCTCCACAATATTATGCACATTTTATGGATGATTTTGCTTAATTACTCTGTTTACCTGTTATGTTGCACACAACTGGAATAAACTACCAGAAGATCTTAGACGTGCCCCAAACTTATCCAGGTGAAAACACTTCTTTTTTCACACACCTGTGACTGAGCACTTAACTGCACTGTTTGGCCTTACAGCTTTTATAGCTTCCTATGTTTTTATCTTGTTTTTATTGTATTTCGATTTTCTTATTCTATGTTTTCTTATTATGATGGCTCTTTTTGTATCCATGTGCACGGTTAAAAATGTTAATATCCATGTTTATAGGTCCGATGTGGGTCAATGTTGTTTTGACGCATTCATTTTAGTATTTGTTTTATGCTGTTTTCCTTTTTTCATTTTTTTGTAAAGCAAATTGAATTGCTTCCGTGTATGAATTGTGGTATATAAATAAACTTGCTTGCTATGAAAGATGCCAGTAATTGTTCTCCTAATTTTCAGGACAGTAGCCAGACTGGTCATGCTCCTCAAGCATGATTAGAAAGGCAATTTTAACAATAATTCTTTAGCCATATCTTAAATGATTACTTGATGTTTTGTTTTACAGTAAAACATTTTACACTGTAGCTTTTAAATCTAGCCAAAATAAGCAGTAACTGAATCCCCACATCCATCGTTCAACAAAATGTATTGACTTGCTTTCTGTATTTTTCCTGATAAAACTGTTGCGCTTCAAATGCAATTAGCAAATACATTCTTCCATTTCACCAGGATATTGGCAGGAGAATGTAGCTAGCTGATCCAATCAGAATATGTCAAGCCCTCACTTTCTCATCCATCCCCTTCATTTGCCTACTCTGTGAAGAACCAAGTACGACCCTTTTAACGTTATATGACTTAAAATATATTTGGAGTCACAACACTACTGACAAATAGGGTTACCTCATTTTATAATGTATTATACCCCTAGCTTCAATAGCTGGTGTTGCCCCGTTTCCCTGAAATAACTTGCAGCAGTTTCTCTTACTCTGTCTTACGCTTAGGTTGACTGGGAGGAATATTTGCCCATTTTCTTTACAGTACTACTTCAACCGTATCATTGAAATCAGGACTTTGATGTTGAGTTGGCTAGGCCCTGAGGCAGCAAAGCAGCCCCAAACCATAACGCCACTGACTCCATGTTTTACAGTTATCACGGGGTTCTTCTGTTCAAAGGCAGCATGTTTTCATTTTCAGCATAACATCTCCACCTTTGATCCATCTGTCGAAAGCACATGGTTCCAGTAGGTTTGGTCGTATTACGCTGGTGTCGTCTGACAAACGTCAATCTTTATGGAATCTTTACGGACGGTTGTACCTTCTCAAGTCACTTTCATACTATTTTTAAACATTTGCACCTGTTTTGGTGCACCTGATAAAGTTAAGGATGTAGAAACATTTTCGGCATTGTTTTTTTTACACATTTCATTATTTAATGTTGCATAAACACGAAAACATTATTACAATTGGTTACCTTTATCAATGGATACAGTTGAAATGTAGCTCAGAAAGTGTAGTTAGTACAGTTACAGCTACTAACTAGTTTTAAATGGCTCCAAATCATACCCTCATTGACCAAACCCTCTGTGGTAGCGTGCTGGCCCTGCAATAATTCACAACCAAGTCGGAGTGGCCATGGAATAATAAATAAGCAGATTAACTTAAGAGCGACAGTAGAAATGTCACCTCCTGTCAAACTAGAGCCCAAATCGATGAGGTGTGCCACCAGAACGGCTGACGGTTAATTGACGTCAACAGTTTTAACAAAAGCAGGTCAGGTGACAAACCGTAATTAAGACTGTGGAAATATCTGTTAATGGCCTGTCTATGTGGGCGGGATAGGGAAAATAAATTGCATGTGGGTTTCCAGAACACAGGCTAATTTACTTGCAAATGAGTCAATAAAAAACATTTCATCTTGGTTGCCAAGGCACAACCAACCCTAAGAAAATGATGGATGGCCTGTATTTCGCTGAGAGGAAAAACAACATTCATGTTTGAAAAAGACTTCAAGGAGTTCAGGTGCATAAAGAGGTATAACTGACAGAGACACATAGGCCTGAAGTATACATCAGGGCAACATGGCTTTCTCCCATCTGAATACTGAGAAGAAAAACTGAAGGTGATGACTGCAGGATGATTCAACAAGCGAAGATGCATGAGTTCTGTAGGTTTCCAAGTACTGTATGTGCATGTGTAGGTGGGCTGAAGTGCCTTGAGTTCTAGTGGTCAGTGAGACGAGAGAATAGGTGGGTAGTGAGAGTGTGTGGTGTGTTGGGTTGAAAAGACAATACTGACAATAATATATGAATCTCCATCTAGAGAAGGCTGGAATAGAGATGAAATTTAGCTAGCTTTCAGTTATGTAATTATTTGCTTAATTCGCCCTAACTTGCATGCATGTAACTTCTTCACATTGCATTTACATTTAATTGCATTACTTTGGACATTGAAAAATACTTTATGATTACTGGCGGCGGAAGGAAGAAAGGTGATCTTATTGGCTTTGTAACGAAACACCAAATCGGTGATTCACGTTCACAGGCTATTACAAAGGTGGGCTGGTGATGGCCAGTTCAGAGAAAGCAATCATCTTAACATGAACGTTTGTATGTAATTAAAGTCACTGAGATTTGATTATGGATGTGTCGTCGTTTGGTACAACTCAGTCATCTTTTGTTCAGTGTTAGCAACGGCTAATAATTTACCGGCAATCATATTTAATGTGTCCAACACAAACGGTTAACTGGCTCAGCTAATTAAAAAAATGTCCATGCAAAAAGGGTCTAGGGCATGAGTGCTAGGTAAGCATAAATTGACGATGATTAAAATAGCTTTGGTTGGACTTGTGTCATAAAGCATAATCAAATTCTTAATTAACCTTAGCATCTCATAGATGTCTAGCTAACAAATGAGCTACGCAGTTTTTTTCTTCATTCTTTCAATTTGAGAGTTTTCCGGAGCCATAACCCTCATATCATATAATAATAAATAACTTTCTCTTTGCTTCGTGTCACCACACTATTTTCTCAGTTTAATTAGGGGACCCATTAAAGGAGAAAACAGAGAGATTCTGGGATGTATACAATAATATTATTAGACACTAGTAATTCAATGGCCTTCACCTTTCCAAATCCATTATAGGATGCTCCGTCACAATCTATAAAGTTTTCATGTGGACACAGCATGGCATTTTGTTGCACTGGGGACTGACTGGGCGATAACATTATTTACCATTACTATTATATTTAAAACACAAATGATCATTTCATTATGTTTACTACTCTAACCAATTACTTGTCATAAGATAGCAATAACATGGCTCTTCAAGCAATTTAACTATGTTTAAAGGACACATTGGGGGAATTAGAACTGTTTGATTTAACTTTGGTATTTGGCATTTAGGCTGCTGCCATTATCCCTAAAGACACAACTAAATAACACGCAAACCGTGTAATCACAATATAGACCTGTGATTTGCAGTGACTGACATGCGTTTGAGCAGTATTGGGAAATTAATTTGTTGAATTGGATTCCAATTGGAAGTTCATGGAAGATCATCAAGTAATAATTTAGTGTGAGGACAAGAAGACGCGCATGGCTTTCAATTGCGATATTGCTACACTTTATCTCTGAAGCCATGGACCTCAATTGCTTTTATTTTGTGATTTGTGGACTTGATTTAAGATCTCAGCTCTAGGAACTGAGTTGGTGGTTCCAAACTTCTTCAATTTCAGAATGATGGAGGCCACCCTGTTCTTGGGGACATTAAATGCTACAGAATTATTTTGTTACCTATCCCCAGATCTGTGCCTCAACACAATCCTGTCTCTTAGCGCTACGGACAGCTCCTTCGACATCATGGCTCGGTTTTTGCTCAGAAAGGCACTGTCATCCGTGGGACCTTGTATAGACAGGTGTGTGCCTTGTCAAATCACCACTGATAAATTGAATTCACCAGAGGTGGACTCCAATCAAGTTCTAGAAACATCTCAAGAATGAGCAATGAAAACAGAATGCGTCTGTTCTCCATTTTCAGTGTCATAGCAAAGGATGTGATTACTTATGTAGATGTGATATTTCTGTTATCTGCAAAACACACTTAGTTAGATCCAAATTCGTTAACATTAATCAGAAAGTGCTCGGTGCGTGGCAACCACAAAACAAGAGACACCAGAAGATACTCGTGTAGTGAAAATCAGTAGGACTTTTTATTATGGATTTTCCTCCACGGACTGGGACTGGTTAGCACTGTTTGTTTTCAGATAGGTTGATCAATAATTATATTGCTAGTATCAAAACCTGTCCATCGCCTAATAAATGGGTGTTTGGCTGATTTTATGAAGGCAACCCAAAGCTCATACGTTATCTAATAAATCTGCTGTGAAATAATGTCATGTGATTGTATAAAATGGTATACAGTGTTTTTGGTTTGTCATTGCAGTGTTTTGAATTGTTTTAGGCACCAATTTCAGACGTATTCGAGGCAACAGCTGGGACAACTTCAAGACACGCCCATATTGCCACAGTTTACCTGGGAAGCTGTCTTCCTGCCACGCCCCTTCATTATGCTCTCTCATTTGAATAAACTGTCCCTTCCAAGATGACATTGGCTCCTTTTCTTTCCCCAGTGACTGGCAAAAAAACTATACAGATGGCGGTGTACTAAAATGTGTTCAAATGAAGCAAATTTCTTGGAAATCACTATAGCAGACATCTTTTAAATGTGATTTCCTTCTTGTTTTAGTTCATTGATGTATTATTTATGTAATGTTTTATATTTCGTTTTTTTTGGAGCGCATGGAAATGCAAATTGCAATGATTCAATCCAATTTGCAAATGAATTGAAGATGCTGAAATTGTCAGTAGTTGCCTTCTCTCTAAATCAGTTGGATTTTATCCATTCAATATATTTATTTTATTGCATTTTCTTTTCCAGTATGACTGTTGAATGACCTGGAAAATGACACATTTAATTAAAGCCTGTAGGAAGCCAGTAGCCAACTTTTACAACACATGTACTATACATATTTGATTTAAACTACATAACAGCAAGCTTCATGGAGTGTATTCCAATATTATTTTCCAATTAGTGCACCAATTAGACATTACTCTGACTAGGCTGGAAACATAAGGAGAGCTCAGACTCCTCTTGGCCTGGACAGAAGACTCCCCAATCCATCCAAATACAGAAAGACCACCTCTCTGTTACTGACAGCAAACAAATAACAACGTGAAAATTGTAACACACACATGTCTGCTCACAGTCTCCCAGTCATTCCAAAGCGGAAAGAGCGAAGGGCTCAGAGAATGCGCCCAAGGCCTAGACAACCAATAGACCACCCTGGCAACGGTTGCCACGGTAAAAGGGACCACTGCTTTTCCTCTGGTGTTTGATCGGCATGCGCCTCTTCTTCGGATGATATTAACTCTGGAGGCGCAGTGGCTCCCCTCTCTGTGGCCTGGCTCAATTAACCCCATCACTCTTGTCCCCCCCCCCCCACTTCCAAACCTTTCCACTCCAACCAGTTAAAAGGTAGGGCACGGGAGAACGATGTGTACCTGTCACAGATGTGTGCCAATCACAGGGGTTAATCTACAGGCGGGACAGACGGGTGTCTGTGGATGCTGTGCCCATAT
Source organism: Esox niger (assembly GCA_016801105.1). Taxonomy (NCBI): domain Eukaryota; kingdom Metazoa; phylum Chordata; class Actinopteri; order Esociformes; family Esocidae; genus Esox; species Esox niger. Next base: position 10,392 of record JACXGJ010012977.1, read on the forward strand.
TTGGACTGTCACTCTCAGCTGCGGTTGTTTTCGGGAAACTGCCGCTCTCTGGTCCCAGCCTTCGCTCGCTCACTTACAAAGTCATCATGGCTTCTAGTGCAACGTGTTGGAAAAATAATTTTTGCTAAGGAGGTGGGGGGGGGATTGCATAAAACGCCACGGTTCACGTTTTCGAGTGTCAGACTGGAGCAAATACAGTATGTTTGCTGATATTTAGACAAAAGAAAATGGTAGCATAGGTGACAAGCACCAAGCTGTAATTAAAGCACTACACAATTACGATAAACGTGAAAGGCAATGCGCCGTTGCTATACAATGTATATATCTCGTTGGATGTGGTGGAACATGGGCGCGCGTCCGCAAACGTCACAGAGTTAATCTACATGGTGTCAATGTTGATGCGTGCGAACAGGACGTAGGCTTATGGTTTACACACTCCTTTCCACGGGGTAGGTCATTAACAATGATAAACAGCTTTAATTATTACAACACTCTGTAAAACGGACGTCCTTCATTGCACTCGTAAAGTCTATCGACAACGGCGGCACGTGGGGTTGGGAGAAGAGAGTCTGGACGGCTAATCTGGCAAATGTGATCATAAAACAAGGGCTCCTCTCAATTCGCTTTACTCAATTCCTTGGGTCCCCTCGTCTCCTTCTCACACCATACTGGAACAGCTGTAATATAGATATATAAAGGCAAAAGAAATGGCTAATTATTCCGGATTTATCTATGATTATTTATGAACGAATCCTGGCCACCTCCCCATTTCATGTCAGCAAAAACTTTAATTGCATTGTTTTGCCTCTAGTTGGAATTAGCACCGTGCTGCCTCCCTTTCTCTGACTCCATACAGACTTGACTACTGGAGAAAATATCACACTCACTTTCACACCGTTGAGGGTGTTGGGATCTCTCGTTTTGATCAACTCAATATATTTTCTATGATGTGCGATGAACATAAGGTGACAGACAGCTTCACTGCCCGCCAAAACATCCCATTTAAGGCCAGCAACTGCGTATAGTATAGCGAAAAACTCTGCTACCCTGGAGTAATGTATAAATAGAGGGCAGAAAAAATATGTATAATTGTAATGTGTGAAAGCAAAGCTCATTCCAAAGGGTCAACAAGTTTACTTTATATGTGTCCACAACCCATACCGAAAGGCAATATGTGAAATGTAAAAGACATAATGATATATGTTCAAACAAATCTGTCGGTCACTTGTTAAATATATATATATATATATATATTCCAAAAACACGTCCATATATTTTTATTTTATGGGTTCTTGTCGGTACCTATAAATCACATCAAAGAGACGCAGTTGGACTTGAGTGATGTGCAGGCCTGCAAGCTAAATATACCAGAACTGATCCTAAACTCTCTGTAATGAACTAAATTGAGCTAAGCGCAACCAATCTACAAGCTCCCATTCACTGACCTGCTCTGCAGCTGACTGCAACGGAAAGGAGTGTGTTCAACGCCTGGCTATCTTTCTCGATAGCGAATCAATGGTGACTATCCTTTTCAGTGGTGAATCGATGGGAGGGCTACTAATTCGCCAAAACGAAGCTCACTCCATCGATAGTGTCCTCAAATCCACAGGGAGGCGACACACAAGGCGTGAATCGTCGATGGGACGTGGGAAGAGGTCCAGAAGTCGCCCTGCTAACCTTCCTCGGGACATCGGAACCAGATTTAGGCGGCTGCAACCAAACTGGTGCAGAATCCATGTTGGGGCCGCGGCCACCACCGGTGTCCATAATGAAAACTGGAAACCGGGCCAACAATTCCCCTTGGTTTCCATGTCAACGGGGCACTTGTCACATCTGAGGACGAGTGACAGCGTTCCTGTAAGTGTTATTTGGGCCCGTTGGGTTTGGTGCAGCATGGATGGGGAAATGGGCTTCCAACACCAATGAATGACTTCAGATGGCACAGTTAAAACGGCGGTCTTCGTTCGGCCAAGCCATCTGCTGTTGGACACAAAGACCAGGTGCATCTTTACACCAGTCGGGAATCATCTCATAAAACTGGACCACCGCGGGCCTACAAAAGCGTTTTGGACTCCTCCACATGACACGGATGATGATGTTTCGTTTTACGGTTTGCGTGCTCCCTGGCCCGATTCCCAAACCCGGGACAGATCCAATCCATAATGTCACTGATTCCCAGCGTTTGCGTCGGCGCTTGCCATCTGCATGCTGGCAGGTATGAGTTAAGTATTTGCTGTACTATGATCCCACAAAGGCTCATTGGTGGGTCTTTATGTTATCGCAAGGCCAGCGCGCAATCATCCCGTCACGCCAGTCTTTTGCAGAGGCCAGATGACCATAAAAAGCCTAAGCCGCGGCTAACATTAGCAGCGGCATGCTGTTTGTTTTATGCAAGGCCCAAACAGTAACCAAACCATAAAGAAACACTCCGCTGATCACTAAAGTTAAGGAGGACAAACACTCCTTGCTCTTCTGAACTGACGTGAAGCAGACCGGAGGCTGTAAATCCAGCCGTCGTGCCTGGAAACAGCGAAAACAGCACAAAGCTTTATTATACTTGAAATCTGATGGATGTTTGTAAACTCACCAATCATCTGAGCTGCTCCGCTAACTGGGCAGATATATGGAATGCGTTGCCTGGGTAAACACAGTCATACTACACCAGACTAGGTGAGCTCTGGGATGATTTCTCATCGTTTTGTTAAACGCATCAATCAGAAACAGGCATTCGGAAAGCGATTAGAGCCTTTCACTTTTTCCAAATTGTAGTTACAGCCTTTTTCCGTAACGGATGTATAGATTGACAAAGGGAAAATATCAATGTAATCCATTTCAGATTATTAAGGCTGTAAAGTAACAAAACGTGGAGAAGGTGAAGGGGTTTGAATGCTTTCTGAACACAGCGTATGCACACACTACCGTGCTAAAGCCTGGGGTCACTCAGAAATGACCTTGTTTTCAGAATGGGCGGTGAGTCTATACTGCGTTTCCGGTCAATTTGACCACATCTGAATGACCCCAAACTATTCAACGGTGGTGCACATTGTGTGTGGGGGGGTGGGGGGGTTCGGGTTTAGTCGCTGCACTAGCTGTACCGTCACGTCGAAGACTGTAGTCAATCTGCACATCTCCCCCCTATCGTCTGGGACGGCCTCAGGGACAGATATTTACAGACTCCAGTCACTCAAGTCGACCAAGCAAATAATAAAAGAAAGGGGTTTAATCGAAATGATGACGTAAAACAAGTTTCTCGATTTCTTTCAAGCTCGGCCCGCAACCGGCTCCAGTGGGGGTGACTGCTTCTCTCTCCTTTTTTGTTGCGCAGGAAGTTGTCCGATCATACATTTCTTTCTCTCTGGTAAAGCAAGTCAAATCAGACCGCATTAACGGGACACAAAGGAAACACCTGTATAATGAACATTTGAATTTGTTTTTTGTTCTCTGTATGGTCACATTATATGAGGACAACAAGAGATATTAGTTTATTCACTGTTAAAGCTGTGTACGGTTTTGTAGCCACATTCGGTGAAACGTCCCGGGCAGGGGACCCCGAATATTTAATCCTTCATTTGTCACCAATCTCCCCAAAAAAGATTTCCCACCTGCATTCATTAGAAATGAAAAATATTCAATCGCAAAATAGTATTTCCGAACAATAAGGTTTTTTTCTGCCAAACCCTGCAGCGGCTAAACGCTGAGGTAATTAAGAACTAATCTGGGGTATTATCCAATGCGCTCACTCAAATTTTAAATCGATGTCCTGAGGCCAACATGGTGCTGCCAAGACCCTGTGCTAGCTTGTTGTTCAACAGGCAACATAAACACTGACAAAATATGATTAGATGTGAAAAAAACTTGAGATATATTTGATGTAGCAACACCATGTGCTATATGTGTGTATATTTTTAATCAATCGTAAAATAAATGTAGTCAATGACTCAGGAAAATGTTAAGAATATGAAAGGGTCTGTAGATGTACTGCTGTCAGCAGAGCCAGTCCCATGGGGAGGCATAGCCCAGTAGCTCCAAAACATTTGACCTAATCGAGGTCAAATGTTAAAAAAACTGAGTGATTCCCTCCGCCCCCACACAACTTTTCACCTGAATCGATTTTTTCATATAGTGGAATAAATCTATGATCACATCTGTTGATGGAGCTCCACCGTCCTGGCAGGGTGACGTTTCTGAACAGCTTGCCAGGACCGTCTGTCTCGTGACAGACGGCCAAGCCGGATAGGTGTCGATTGGGACTGTTTGGAGAGATGGGGCGTCTCTGTTGAGCTTTGAAATGTATCTTTTTGTGACATTGTTCCAAGTTGTGATTGAGCTGCATTTGACCACATGGAGACAGAGGATCTCGATATCTCCATGGGCCTTTCTCCGTAGCAAGGAGATCCAATCACTGGGTCTCTATATGCTGCTCAGCATTACTGTAAACCATTTATTTGTAAATGCTTATATTGATTGAAATAATGTCAGTCAAAATCCCCATAAAAACTACCGGCCAAATTTGCTCACTATTTTTGGGTCCTGACGAGATTTTCACAGTTGTCAAAAAGCAGCCCCTGCTTACGCCTAAACCAAACACAGACCTTATTTTAGGTGAATATAAAACTCCTTATGGTATGATTGAATGGTGTAAAGCGAAAATAACCGATATTATATTTTGCAGCTAGGTTTTATGGATATTATTATGCTTTGATTGTTTCAGTGAGTTCTGATCTGTATATACTGTATAAAGTGAATGGTGAAACAGGAAGTTGCTCTACTAAATTATACATATCGATGACTAAACATCTATTTAAGTAAACCTTGACTCAAAGGATCTAGATGAATCCATAAAAGATAATCTTCCTCTGTCTCTAGTTAATGAAAATATATAAATTCACCTTGCACCCAAAGTAAAAACATCTCTTTAATGTTAAAGTGCAAAGAACTGAGCATCAGTGCCTACTGAGAGAGCTTTAAGTGAACAGCATAGCCAGGTATTTGGGGCTATTTTATTGAGGTGTTTCAAGTCATTTGAAATGTAATAATCAAAGACAATATACACTGATCATGGCAGCTTACAGGACCGTTAAAATGTTCCAGGACTTTCTGCTTATTATAATAATAGGCACCAGGCTGTCAAAAATATAGTTCATAAATCAAAAACAGTTCATACTGTAATTAGAAACTAGTTCTCCGGTTCAGACCAAAGTTGGATCCCACTCAAATGCATACAGATCAGAGGAGATTAAGAGGGAATGCAAGAACCGTTATCTGCACCATGATGTTCATGTAGTTACACCTACAGATAATTCTTTAGTTGCTTATTGGTCATTGGCAAACACAGTCAAGAGAGGCTAAGGGTCAAATAAGGAAGTCCGTGACGGATACACATTTGTCCTCAAATGTTAGACAACCCTGTTGCTTAAGATGTAAATAACAACAGAATGACGTGCATGTCTTGTAATACCATATGCAATGGAAAAGAGCAACAAGACAACATGTTTGTTCTTGTCAAACAATATAGGCACATTTTGAATTTGATGCTAGTAACATGTGTCAAACAGTTGGGACAGGGGCAGGTTTACCACTGTGTTGCATTACCTCTTCTTTTAACAGTACTCTGTGAGCATTTGGGAACCAAGGAGACCAATTGCTGCAGTTTTGAAAGTGGAATTTTGGCCCATTCTATCTTGATATAGGATTCCAGTTGCTCAGCAATTCAGGGTCTTCTTTGTATTTGATGTTTTATCATGTGCCAAATATTTTCAGTGGGTGACAGGTCTAGAATGCAGGCAGGCCAGTTTAGCACCTGGACTCTTTTACCACAGACACATGCAGAATGTGGTTTGGCATTGTCCGGCTGAAATAAGCGAGGCCATCCCTGGAAAATATGTAATCTGGATGGGAGTGTGTGCTGCTCCAAAACCTGTATTGATTGTTCAGCATTTGTGGTGTCTTCACAGAACTGCAAGTCACCCACGCCATCACAGATGCTGGCTTTTGAACTGTGCGCTGACGACAAGCGGGGATGGTCCCTCTCTTCAGAATCTCCCTCTCTTCAGAATCTTAAACTTTAACAAGGAACAAGGGAAGGAGGCGTTTCAGTATTAAAACAGCCCTTCATTTTAACTGGATCAAACTAGACAGTAGTCTGTACATACAAGCCATTAGCAGATGGACTGTGGCAGGTTACTGTTGGACTAATTATCCAAACAACAGGACTTCATCTACGCAGCACAGGCATTCTTTACTCTGGAACTGTAGGCAGACGCTTCCAGGTATTTTGGACCAAGTGATCGGAAATACAATTTCAAATGAGTGGAATTATATCCTGGGGAGGGATGTATCTACAGTGTCTTTTAGACAGTGTTCAGACCCCTTCACTTTCTCCACACTTCATGGTGCTATAGAATACATTTCACATTCATTGATGTTACAAAAATCTTAATATTTTTTGCCACCGCTCCATATCATGTAAAAACACACCCAATACCCTGTAATGATAAAACACACCCAATACCCTATAATGATAAAACACACCCAATACCCTATAATGATAAAACACACCCAATACCCTATAATGATAAAACACACCCAATACCCTATAATGATAAAACACACCCAATACCCTATAATGATAAAACACACCCAATACCCTATAA
>JACXGJ010012978.1:0-17042 GCA_016801105.1 Esox niger
CACAATTCTAAGACCCTTGGTGATACTGATCACTGTTTGTATGTATCTGTCTTTGTTTGTGTCTGTGAGTGCATGCTTACAGTTTGCTTACTGTGAAATTGGCTGCAGATACTTTTCTCCCATCTATCTGAGTTTATAGAATAAAAATCAATAATGGTAGTACTGTCCAATATTTGAATCAGGTCAGGCGGAAAGTCTTTATTCCTCCGTTACAGAATCTCTACCGTTTTCAGCATACGTTTTCATGTTGAGTTTTTAGGCTGAGTTTTCCCTTGTCAGAGCAGGCAGGAGAACAAGAGAGACTGATGTACAGAATGTAGAGATTATTTTCGAATTGGCTAACTTTCACCTTCCTCTCGCCAAGATGAACTTTGATTCTAGGCAGTTACCCGAGAGGTACAGACTGTCCCTCCCGCTTTCCCTTTCTCTTCCTCTCCCACCCTCTCTTTTTCTCTCCCACCATCTCCTTCTCTCTCTTCTCTGTCCTTCCCTCTTTGAACCAACACTGATTTATTTCAGTCACTTCCTCTAAGATGATAGGAGCCAAATTGTGTGTAATTACCAAACGTATGCGCAGCACTCAGCTTCCTAACTTCAAGGTAATAGAAGAAAAAGAAAAATCCAACCACCAAGTCAACTTTGACAGAGAGAGGGGACAAACGTGTTCTAGCTGTATTGTAGTGACTTCAAACAATGTTTCAACATTCCAATTAGCTTGCCTGGCTACCCATAAACACATTGATTCAGCCAAACTCTATTCCCAACAAACATCTCTTCTCCACCTAGAGTCTGGATCAGAGTACCTCTCTAACAATTTGTAGATTGCAAAACATATTGTTAACCCTAGGATTGGTCCCAGAAACAGTAAAATAAAAATCCAACCACCAAGTTAACTTTGACAGAGAGCAAGGACAAAGTTTTTCTAGCTGTATTGAAGTGACTTCAAACAATGTTTGAACATTCCAATTAGCTTGCCTGGCTACCCATAAACACATTGATTCAGCCAAACTCTATTCCCAACAAACATCTCTTCTCCACGTTTAGTATCCGAGTACCTCTCTGACAATTGGTGGATTGCAAAACATATTATGATTGGTCCCAGAAACAGACACGTTTAACAAGTGTTTAGAAAATAAGTCACTGGCTTTCATAATGTGATTGTTTAAAAGCCAATCCAACTGCTGTATTTGTGTCCCTCCATAATGTTTATTTAGGTATAGTTAAATCCTACATCATATATATATACCTCTGCATAGTCCATGAGAATATTCTTTAAATTATTTAAATTGGAAGAATATCACATTTAATGTAATTTCATTTCAACCTAATGAGTTTTTATTGAGATTTATTGATTTTAAATAGAAATAAAATTATATAAATAGGACTGTTTGGTAAGCACATTTGCAGCATATTAGATAAAGAGCATTACAAATATAATTTAAATGCCCCTTGTATGTATATTTGTCACATTATAAGCATACAGTTGGGCTCATAAGTTTGCATACCCTGGCAGATATTGTGACATTTTGGCATTGATTTTGAAAATAGATCATGCAGGAAAGTGATCACATGAAGACATGTATTATTACATAGTTGGCTCCTTTTAAAATCATAATGAGATCATAACAGAGATCACCAAAAATGGCCCTGAACAAAAGTTCACATACCCTTGAATGTTTGGCCTTGTTACAGACACACAAGGTGACACACACAGGTGAAAATGACAATTAAAGGTGAATTTCCCACACCAGTGGCTTTTAAAATTACAATTAGTGTCTGTGTATAAATAGCCATTGAGTTTGTTAGCTCTTATGTAGATGCACTAAGCAGGCTAGATATTGAGCCATGGGGAGCAGAAAAGAACTGTCAAAAGAGCTGCGTAACAAGGTAATGGAACTATATAAAGATGGTAAAGGATATCAAAAGATATCAAAAGCCTTGCAAATGCCAGTCAGTACTGTTCAGTCGCTTATTAAGTGGTCAATTTGGGGATCTCTTGATACCAAGCCAAGGTTAGGTAGACCTAGAATAATTTCAGCCAAAACGACAGAATAATTTTCGATATACAAAGTAAAACCCACAGGTAACCTTGGGTGGTGGCTCACTTCTGTTTTTTGGGTGATTGAGCTCTAAAGGCACGGGGAATCTTGTGAAAATGTATAACATGAATGCAGCATTTTATCTGAAAATACTAGCAGACAATTTGCATTCTTCTGCACGAAAGCTGTGCATGGGATGTTCTTGGACATTCCAGCATGACAATGTTCATGCAAAACAACCAAAGACATTGCATTAACTGGAGGTATTTTGTCAAGACGAATGGGCTGCTATACCACCTGCAAGAATTTGGGGCCTCATAGGCAACTACTACAAAAGACTACACACTGTCATTGATGCTAAAGGAGGCAATTCACAGTATTAATAATTAAGAGTATGCAGATTTTTGAACAGGTATTTAATTTAATTTTTTTCTTTTATTGCCATGTTTTGTTTTATGAATGTGCCTTTATGTTATGACCTACAGGTAAATGTGAATCCCATCAGAAATAAAAGACGTGTTTTGCCTGCTCACTCATGTTTTCTTTAGATATGGTACATATATTACCAATTCTCCAAGGGTAAGCAAACTTATGAGCACAACTGTGTACATTTGTTACAATATTTTTTTAACACATCCGATCTTTATAATTGATAATTTGATTGGTCAAAATACCCATTCGTGGAAAAGGAAAGTAATCAGAAGTGAGTTTCTTGCGTAAGAATACTTAATTGAGTTTAATTGTTCATATACAAGCAAAGCAAAAAAAATGTGCTCCAACTTATTAACAACACAAATAAAGTATATGACATTGCCATACACTTTTAATTACATTTATTTGGTTTAATGATGGTGAATATCTATTGTAGCACATTAAAATACCTGTGACAGTTGATGCAAAAGTAAATTAAACACAGTTTTTAGGATTGTACTAAAGGGTGATGATAGCACATGTTAATGTAGTAAATATGTTTATCGAGTATTTGAACAATATCATTTGGATTTGTAGTATTTTTAAGTGTATTTGTGTATTTTAGTCATATATTAAAGTATTTTTTTATATTTGGATTATTAAACCTTTACCTCAACATCACAACAAAAAACTTTAACTAAGGCAGTCTGTAAAAAACAATAGAGCAGTGGAAGAATTACATTTAATTCTACTGGAAATTAATTAATAACTTAGTTTAGACACAAATTATGGTCTGTCTGTTTTATCATGTTATGCATTTCATGGCATTTATTATACTCACAAGTGTCCAGATTATTCACACTAATAATAACAGCAATAAGGTGTTTTAGTGAGAACCGCTACTGTTTATAACTGGGTTTCCTCAGTAGCTTCCCCAATGAGTTTATACTGAAGCAATATAGACATGCTAGGTGAGAAACCCCTGTTTAATCATGTTGTTTTTAAGGAGCGACACCATCCTGAATCATATTCTACCAGGTAGTTGATGCCAGACTTAAATTGCATGCTTCGCTCCTCTGATTGAATCGTCTCCTTCGATCAATGTGCCCCTGAGAGAGCAGAAGAGAGCAGGTGAACAATTCCACTAGTTAGGACTCTCAAACTTTCCTGTTGTAATTTAGCTCTTTTCAGCCAAGTGTTAAACTAAAATTTTTGGCAGCAGGTCAATCAGAAACTATCCTGGCTAGGCAGGTTTTGGCTGGCTTGGTGAAAATGTCAGACCCCTGGCTTTAGAGGGGACAAAGGGGCCAAGTGAGATGAGGGGTAATCACAATATCTAGACTACCACAATTACAGTGACTTTATACAGGTAGTCCACTCCTGATCTTTTTAACTAGCTTTTCGTTTGGTCAATCACAACCTTTTGTCTTTAAGATTTCAGCTGCCAGTGGAAACCAGCCGTAGAATAAATAAATGTATTGGCAGGGACATGTGTAAAGAAAGGTCCTGATTTGGCTTGCACCAAAGCCCCAACCCTGAATGGTGAAATTCTTTAATTCTTTAAAAAAATATATGAAATATGTCTAATTGTGATGGCAATAAGGTACCTCTGGGGGTGTGTAATATATGACCAACTTACCACGGCTAACAGCAATATCCAGGCCATCCAAGTTGCGTCCTAATAACGACTACAAGCCATTGTATATTGCTGACCATATATACCACACCCCCTTGTGCGTTATTCCATACTACCAAACGAAATAGTAGGTACTACACATGATCACCAGACAATACGTTGTTGTAGAGTATTGTAAAGTATACAACAGCTTACATTTGAATTTCACAGTACATTCTATAGTGTTCTATAGCAAATGATTTACTACGGTGTTTGTGGGTGAGAAAGCAATCATTGACACAGCGGGAGTGACCCTCCAGTATCTCCTGCCCTCTGGGTCTCTGTGTGTATGACTGCTACTCCAGAGCAACAGAGTGAGGCCTGCTGACTAACAGTGCTCTGAATGCCTTCAAACTGCTTCTGGGAAGAACACAGTGCTGAGGAGGACTCTTGTTGTTAGAGTGTGGTGAGTGCCAAACTGCTCAGACCACCAGGTTTACCTGCCTGCTCCATCTGCCTTCTTGCATCCCTGCCTGCTTTGCCTACTTGCCTGCCTCCCACCTGCTGTCCTGCCATGCCGCTGCGCTGAGGGTAGAGTGGTGGACGAACTTCCAGGTTGACATACTGTATTTCCACGTAGCTGAATTAAGTCAATTGAATCCAATAATGCTCAACCCTGAAAAACATGTATTCAGTTTTCAGCCTGACATTGACAGCGTAACCATCAGCTAAGCAAGAATAGAACAAAAGGAAAGGAAGAAACACATTTTGACAATCGGCACATGGATACAAAATGCTTCTATAGGCTCATATTTGACTATACATTCAGGTTGTATAGATTTAGCTATTTAATTAGCCTGAAGAGGTTTTGCCTTCTACTTTTAGACCTTTTCATATCTGGATGCCTTGGCAACAGTATTTTCCACAAACGCCAGAGTGAATAGGTGGCCAAGATTCAAGAGGACACAGTCATACAAAAGTACAAACAGAAGTACATTTTTGGCACATTGTATAAATCACAATATTCTGTAGCAATAATACACATGAGGGATAATGCGTGTGTTTCTGGGGGAACATCTCTTAGTAGGGTTCTACAGTTCTCATCAGGGCATGGCCATGCACCGTAGAACAGAAACACATCTTGCTCTCTTTACATTTCCTTTACCTGAAGGCTGCCTTTTCTCAAAGGGATAGAGAAAATGAAAGCGAGAGAAAAAGGGAAATATAAAAAAGATGGCGTATCGCTACAAATGGCCATGGTCTGTAGTAACATCTTTAAATATTGGATCACAGATTATGTGTGAACAGCATTGGGACTGATGAGTCTTTCAGGAATACAGTACTTTCCTCCAGATGATGCTTGGGCCTCCTTGCCTCCGGGCCGCTCTGATCAAGTACCGTACTGGAGATATACAGGACAATGACCTTTATTCTCTTTGTTGATGACCAAGAGACTTTTCACAACTACAAGCACAGAACAAAGCGTTTAATTTTTATAAGCCATAGCCCATAACCCATAGCCCTAAAACTGTGACTGATTCAATGGCTTTGTAGGAGATGTATTTCTCTCTCCTGTGTTTATGCTTTCCTTGTTCATAGCCCCAGTCATTGCGGTGTCGAGCTCATATTGCTTGTCAGATTTGGTAATGCACACCATGGCATTTCATGTGCATCTCATGTTTCCTTTTGCTGTGGCTTAATTCACATTTCACCGTCGTTGTTCAATAACGCTATCACACACAGGAGATTTTATAACACACAATGAATTTGATACTTCTGTTTGCTGTTGTCATGGTTACATCATCCTGCCCCCCTCCCACACTCCCATCTTCTGACCTTGGGTCTGTGTTGGGTTAACTGACAGTCACGTGCACTGATCCTTTCACGCTGGACATTACAAGCCGCCAGGGTGCACCATTCTGGCCCCGGTTTCGGAGAGACACCACCATGTCCCCAACCCCCCCCCCAATCTCATACCACCATCACTCTGTCCTCTTCCTCTCTGCCTGTGTTTGGTGACTGTGCTTTGGGCGTCCATCTTTCCGCTCTCCCGCTCTCTCACACCGTCACCTCCGTCTTACTGTTGGTCACAAAGTAGGGCTGGGTGGGCAGGAAGTGCTGACTGTGGTTGTGTGTGCGGGACTGGCTGTGCAGCTCGCTGAACTCATCCACTGTGCACTGGGGCCTCTTGGAGCTGTAGCCCTTCCTTCTGCCAACCGTCTCAGTCCTGTCCCAACCCTTCAACCCCGACCCGCCCACCATTCCCCTTGGTGCTGCGATGGTGTGGGAGCTGAAAGCCAGTGGATGGTGTTGTTGCGGTTGATGTTGGTTGTGTTGTTGTTGTTGGTGGTGAGGCCCGGGAACTGTCCCGGTGTGGTGGTGAGGACCCGGGAAAGTCCCTGTCCTAGTCATGCCAGCCATGGCTCCCGAACCTTTATTAATGAACCTGTCGCCACCGGCGCCGCTTCTCTGGGGCTTCTGTCCCATCTGCTTGGGCACGGCCGGCATGGTGGAGCCCTGGTGGTTGCTGGAGAGGATGGGCAAGCTGCTGGGCATTTCTGTGATGTAGGTGGCCACAGGCTCAGGTCCCAGGGAGCCCAAGGGGATGATGGGGCTCAGAGGATTGTGGGACATGGGCTTGTGGTGGGACATGGACTTGTTGTGTGACATGGACTTGTTTAGCGACATAGGGTTGTTGTGGGACATGTTCATTGGATTATGGGTCATGCTGGGATTAGTCATTAGATTATGGGTCATGGTGGCATTTGTCATCAGATTATGGGTCATGGTTGGGTTAGTCATCAGATTATGGCTCATGGTGGGGTTGGTCATTAGGTTATGGCTCATGGTGGGGTTAGTCATTAGATTATGGCTCATGGTGGGGTTAGTCATTAGATTATGGGTCATGCTGGGGTTAGTCATTAGATTATGGGTCATGTTCGGGTTGTTCATTGGATTATGGGTCATGTTGGGGTTGTTCATTGGATTATGGGTCATGGTTGGGTTAGTCATTAGATTATGGGTCATGGAGGGGTTAGTCATTAGATTATGGGTCATGGAGGGGTTGTTCAATGGTTTGTGGGTTTTAGGATTGTTGCCCATAGGGTTCATATTTCGCATGGGGTTCATGTGTTGGAGAGGGAGACCCCCTTTGGATGGCAGTTCCACCATCAGACGGCGCTTGTTGTAGAAGTCTCCATTGGCCTTGGCCGCTGCATATGGATAGATGTAGACACACATTAGGGAGTTATTGTGGTTCATAAAACAGATGGCAAACTAAAGTACAACAGCAATTTTGGTTTTCTTTTTTATATCACTGTTCTTTTAAAGGACAACAGTTCATGTCTTTTTTTCTGTTGGTGATTACTCATTGTTCAGAGAATGAGGAATCCACACCCTTCAGCCATGTTTTCTATTCAGGCTACAGTTACATTCATAACATCCACTCTGTCCTCTGCACTTATAATCAAAATTCATCATGATTCAAATATTAACCAAATGCTGAATCTGAAAGAAAACATGTTTTAAAATTCACCCTGTTGGAGGAGGGAATATATTTCAGTAAACCCTTCCAAACTACGTGGATTCCTCCATGCTGCCTCCAACCTTAAATGTATCACAGGCAGCCTTGATTCAAACCAGTGTTTCTCCTGCTATAGCATAGACTCTGCACAGGTACATAAATGGGGGTAATTTATATTGTACTCGGCTGATCAGGGAAACAATGAGTGATAAATCATCATTGGATATGAAACGGATTCATGGCAATTGAGAGGGGTCTACGCATCAGCTGTGATAACATGAGAATTGTGTCAATGTGACATTCGACCTTCCACACCAGAAACAAATTACGAAACCATTATTTAATTTCACCCGATCAAACGAGTGCTTTTTTAGCTTTGACGCAGTGCAGCGAGTATAGCAGCTTTTATTCATTTCAAGGGAAGCGCAGCCTCAATCACTGATGGCAATGCCTGACGCCGGTGGCTGTAGCGTAGCAGAGCCCTGAGCTGTGGCATACTCTGCTTCAGTTTCCCCGTCTCCCAAGACATGTGCCCTCCAGCTATACATCGCTCCACCCGGTTTCCTTGCTCACCGCAATCACGTTACATTCCCCTCATTCATTTCTCTTCCGTTCATGTCGGCAAACTGTAGTCTCTCTTATCACTGAGAAATTTGTCCTTTTTAAAGGGTGATTCACGTTCCCAGGATCCATCATTACTCCTTAGCCTTAGCTGTTGAGCATCCCAATGTGACTTTTTCGGGTTATAGTTGATGGCCCTTCTGTTGCGTTTCACAACCTTAAGGATAAAGTTAACACTAGGTGAGTTTGCTTTGCCGCTGCAACTATCAATCTAGTTTATCGCTCTGTTCTCCTTCCATCGCGGGAAAATGAGCCGTGCAAGCATGGTGAGTCTCAGTTAGCGTGGGCGATGAGCGCGGCTGCATGTCTGTCTCTGTGTCTGCCAGCAGACCGCCTCAGGAATCAAACTCAGTCAAGCGACAGGTAAATGAATCTAGCCGCAGTCCGTTCATAGGCACACATACAGGGAAATGTGATGAGAAACAGAACGACTAGAGTTGATCAAATAGAGACACAGCCGGACAGAACATTTTAGTGTTGGGAGCTTGGCATCAGTAATGTTACTGTGGCTAATACGGTCATTGTTGCACGTAACTTTGATTATTTGGTACATTGCCTTAAAAAGGCTGCAATCATTACAGATACCCAACAGGGACGTCGCTAGGCCAATTTTAGGGGAGCTGTAGTCGCCCTAAAATAATAATCAGTCACACTAAATAAATCAAGTCAATTTATCACATACCAGTCAATATATTTTCAACGTATTTTTAAGTCTAACTTTTCGTAAGTCTAACTTTTCCATCCCATCCAAAGTTGTATAGAATCGTGTTGATTAGGCAGCATATTCTTTTGAGTTTGATCTTAGAAGCTCATTTGATCGTGAGCTGTCTTCGCTAAATAGTAGCTAACGTTTCTAGTGGTCGGAGAAGTTAATCATCTCGAGTTCAAAATGGAATAGCACTGGAAAGCAAGTGTGTTCTGCTAATAAATATACACTGAACTAGTCCACCACCATTTTTATAGAAATGTATGGAGGTAAAACTGTCCGGACGTCATGTGATATAAAAGTGATCTGTCTTTTTTTCTTTACGGAAGGCAAGAAAGCTAGCTAACTATCTAGTAGGCTAAGACTAGGATCTGTCATTTGTAATACAAATAAAAAGCACTTACAATGTAATTCAACAGAATAGTAAGGTGGCTAATAATTGGAGACGCTGGCCGATAATAAGGGTCGTATTTTTAGCTACGTCACTAACCAACTACTGAAAATATTAATTTCCTATTAATGACATACTAGCTAACATTTGTAGGTCACTAATAATCATAACCATTCCTGACTTGATCAAATGCATTTGCTTAACGACAGCTTATTTATAGGCGACTTGTTCATCCGGCCAGCAGTATTCTACTGCTGTCCGGATGAACTAGGCTTGCCTGGTTTCTTGTTCATTATGATACATCTTTTATGACTTCATTCCGAGATGAGTGGGCTAATAAATCTGTTTTGAAATGATCCAGAATGATTCAGAGAAATCTCGATTATAAACATAATTTGTACTGTATGTAGATGTTCATTTACAATAAACTATTGTTGACAAAACTATTTTGGCTACATAGTACAACCGTTTTTGTAACTTTTGTTGGTGTCCACAGAGAGGACTTTCATTTCTTTATTTGGATAGAATTTAAGTCATATTAGATAAGCGTTTAACACAAACTATGAGACAGGTATACTTTAAGCAAACCTTGACCAAAAACACCTTTATTTTGATAGATTTTACTCCTGTTGTTACTCTAAATATACATTATGAAAATATGTTTTGGGGAGTATGCCCAGACTCCCATCCATTATTTTCTGTAACAATGCAGTAAAATGCTCATGTGATGTTAATCAGCTGCATTCATACAGTATGGAGTAGCAAAGGAGTCAGATGTATGTACATCTATATGTAATTCATAAATTAATTAACTAAATATATTATTTTAAGTGCCACATTATTTTGAAATGTTTCTGTACAATTCCACTTTAGAATTATTGTACAATATTTTATACAAATAAATTGTATTTCCAAAAGGCTTTTTCTCATCACAAGATGTATGTAATAATATCATGCCCCTTTTCAAAACCTTTCTCATAATAATGCGGATACATTTCATAATTTCATGGCCTATTTCATAACATCATGGTATATTTCATAATTTCATGGCCTATTTCATAACATCATGGTATATTTCATAATTTCATGGCCTATTTCATAACATCATGGTGTATTTCATAATGTTATGGCCTATTTCATAATATCATGGTGTATTTCATAATTTCTGGCCTATTTCATTATATCATGGTGTATTTCATAATTTCATGGCCTATTTCATAATATCATGGTGTATTTCATAATTTCATGGCCTATTTCATAACATCAGGGTGTATTTCATAATTTCATGGCCTATTTCATAACATCAGGGTGTATTTCATAATGTCATGGCCTGTTTCATAATATCATGGTGTATTTCATAATTTCATGGCCTACTTCATAATATCATGGCGTATTTCATTATTTCATGATATTTTATCATGATCACAAGGGATGTCAGTCAAGGCAGGTGGGTTGTTTTTAGCAAGTCACAGTTGTTTCAACTGTAGTTTCTCTCTTGTGGGCATACAAACTGGATTTTGAAACATTCATGGTTGTGCTTGAGGACAGCAATTTACACATCCTAGTAAATAACAACAGAAATGCTAAAACAAATGAGAATGCAGGTAGTCACTGCCAGTGGCGCTGGTTAGGCCTGGGTCTTTTTAGAATTGCCCCCAGGTCTTTTGATCCAATTACAAAAAATTAAGATGAGGATGTCTGCTTGTTTTGCAGCTGGAATTGGGGTTAAGGAACGAGCGCAACAAGAAACAAGACCGTTTTTATAGCCTGTGCATTGTTTCTGTGCTGTTTTTATAGGCTAAAGTACTGTTTAGGCTAAAGTACTGTTTTATAGCCTGTGCAGAATTGTATTTTCCTTTACATTTCTGTCCAGAAAGTGCATCGCGCTTGTTTCCCGCTTTATAGCACACTTTTTGGGCAGTGGGCCCATGATACATCTACAAGCCTCAAATTAACTCCAGACACTTTAAGACTGCTGAAATAGGCTGGCCTAGTTTTACTTTTTTGTTTGTAAACCTATGTAACTTTCCGCATCTTAGGATCAGATAATATCTAACTACTTTATTTGCAGTGGAAGCTACATCATATTCTGATGTTTGTATCAAACAAGCTATATTTCTGTATTTTGCAAATACTAAATCTTTAAAAAATGAATGCTGACATTCAAAACATTTTGGAATTGTATCAACAGTGGACTAATAAAACAATTACCAAGAGAGAGCGGTGAATATTTTTTTGATTATCTACTTCCTATTTACCTGAAACGGACAGACTACTGGTGAAATGCATTTAAATATATTATAACAATAACAATAATGATATTCTGGTTTGTAAAGGCTTGTAGGGACAATAATGTGTTTTCTCAGACAAACCGTTTCAGGTGTATTATCCATAGAGTAACCATGGTAACAGTATGATGTTTAGCCAATCTATATCCCTAGAGCATGATTATGAAGCATATTCCAAATGAGGGATCTTACCTTTAATATCCACTTCCTACTGGCCGGAAGCAGGATACGCAAACCAGTAAAGTTTTTTAAAGTATATAATTTTATTCAACAATTCTGTACATTTTCAGGCAATATGTCTCAGACTGATTATCCACTGAGTAACCATGGTAACAATCTACTGTTTAGCCAGCCTATATCCCAGGTATAATGTCCATGAATATACATTGTGTGCACTTTTAAATGCTTGAGTGTTTTAGGGGTATCAAGTAATCTCCATGTTCTCTGTGCATTTCAGCAAATGCGACCAGTCAATAATATTGTGTGCCTCTGGTTCTTTAGCTGTGATTGATCAGGATTAAGTTCTCACCAGCAGCAAAGCGTACCACATTACAAATTGAATTTTTGAGCAAACCACACTGCACTCCTGAGTGCAGATAGAGTATTTAAACAAGCTGAAATGAATTAAACTAAGGGGTAAAGTATGTTAGAGTTCTTATAAACTCTCCAGACCATTTGTGTGTAAAACCATCTAAAAGAAACTCCAATTAGTTTGTTATAATACTATCTGAGGGATGTAATATCAGAGATAGCCTTCCTGTCATTCTCTATGTCATGGGGTGGTAGAGTACCTGCAATGCTATTTAATTGCCCATTTGCAACAGTAAAACATAGATAGAGCCAGGCCATCTAGGCCTACAGGGTTAAGTCTAGGTACTTTGTCCCTTTTATTAGTTTGTTTCTCCATGTCTGGTTTGAAAATCCAATAGTGTGACCTTATATAGAGATGCGTTAGGGGACAGTGCAGATAGATATTGATTGGCAGAATAGTTGCTTATCAGCTCTCAGCCTAAGGATTCTGTACCTACCACTGGGAATGTAGGAGAAAGGCAATTAAGGAAAAAGGGGAAAATACTGTGGTTTAATATCACAGTTTCTCTCCTAACTCCAGGCCACTTGTGATGAGTGGAATAGGGGCAGAGCAAGGTGGTGTGAAGAAATGTTTTAAGTTTGGATAAATGCAAAAAAAGTTTAAATGAGCTCCACTTCTGTGATCACTCGGTCTGTTTGTCTGTCTCAATCTCTTTTCTCATCCCTTCTATGTCTCTGTCTCTGGCACTCACTCAATCTGTCTGTCTGTCTCTCTGTCTGTCTCTTTGTTCGTCTCCCTTTCTCTGTCTGTGTCTCTCTGTTCTTATATCTCTGTCATCACTGTGTCTCCCTTTCTGTCTGTGTCTGTCTGTCTTCTCCCTTCCATATCTTTGTCTCTGGTGCTCACTCTGCCTGTCTCCCTTTCTGCCTGTGTCTATCTGTCTTCTCTCTTCCATATCTTTGTCTCTGGTGCTCACTCTGCCTGTCTCCCTTTCTGCCTGTGTCTGTCTGTCTTCTCCCTTCCAAATCCTTGTCTCTGGTGCTCACTCTGCCTGTCTCCCTTTCTGCCTGTATCTGTCTTCTCCCTTCCATATCCTTGTCTCTGGTGCTCACTGTGCCTGTAGCTGCCCTCTTTGTTTTGTGGTTCCACTTGCATATCATCAGATCATGACACCACCAGATGGCCTCTTTGGGACTGGGTCTCGATTGCACTCTAAAGCAGATTCAAATCATTTCTGTGCTTTCTCTTTCACGAGTTCTTCTAGAATCTGTTAGGAGCTTTTATTTAGGTCGCAGTGAATACAGTGAAAAGAGAGGGGTTGGAGATCTTCATTACAGAAATTATATCAGATATGACTCCTAGGGAGCAAGGATGTGAAGATGAGAAATTGAGAATCACATTGAGATTAGGCTTGGAGATGGAGGATGGGGAGGAAGAGGAGAAGGAAGAGGGTAAAGACATAATATAGGTGTCTTTCTCTGGAACATTTGCTGAAAAATGTTGGACCTACTCCAGTTTTGCAGATAGCCTCATGAATATCCAGCTGAATAGATTTGGCTTACTTTATTAGTCAACACCAGGAAATCTGTCACTATTTCCTATTCTTTATTGTCTCAGATTGTTACATAAACTGTGTGGCATAAACACAAAATAGAAAAACACTTATTTTCTCCTGGCCCTTAAAGCCAGAGCATAATGGAGTGCTTCTGTAAACAATCACAACAATCTGTTCACAAGCTGAAAATGAGTCAGGCACTGAATGGCAATGTGATGGATTGGGAATTGCATTTACAATTAAGAGCTTTACTCCTACATTTAACATCTCAATAAGAGATTCAGGTATTTAGCATTCCTGCACTGTTGTGGTTTTAGACTATAATTATAGTGCTAAACAAGATGGACATAATCTCACTTTCTTTATCATACAGGTAACACTGTTTTACTCAAACAACTCTGGGTTTTCTTTTTCTACAGTGAAGGAAATGTTCTAAATAAATGTTCAAAGTACAAGTCAATCAAAGATTTGTGGAGAATATTCTACTGCTCACGCATCAATATTTTTTTCCAACAAAAGTGGACGGCTTCATAAAAAATCCCTCACGACGTGTATGCACATGCATAGTGATTTATATGAAATGTAGTTGATAATGTTTTGTCATTGGGCTGTTTTGGCTCGAACGAGGGTATTTTTCTGCGCTTTACCTAGTTGTCGGCAGGTAGCCTAGCAGCAAAGAGGGATCGCTCCGAAACGACAAGGTGACAAAAATCTGTCTTTCAGTCGATGAGCCAGATAGGCAACCCTATTTGCTCCAGGCTCTGATCGCCTGGCTGTGATCCAGACTTTCTGGAGTTTTAGAGGAGAGGGTTATATAGAAATGCCCATTTCCAATTCACACATGCACATAATTAACCTACAGTTCAAATGTCTGCATACCCTTGGAGAATTGATAATATATGTACCATTTCTAAAGAACACATGAGTGAGTAGGCAAAACACATGTCACAATAGGCCTTGTTGACCCCTCTCTTAACATAGCACTTATGGTTGTGGCCATTAATCTCTATTTGGTCTCGTCACTCCAAATTACAGTGTGCCAGAAGCTGTGGGGTGTGTCAAGGTGTTGTCGGGCATATTGCAACTGGGCTTTATTGTGGCATTGGCGCAGTAAAGGCTTCTTTCTGGCAAATCGACCATGCAGCCTATTTTTGTTCAAGTATAGTCGTATTGTGCTCCTTGAAACAATCCGTCTTTTTCCAAGTATCGTTGTATATTGTTACCTGTGGGTTTTTCTTGGTGTCCAGAACAATTCTTCTGGCAGTTTTGGCTGAAATCTTTCTAGGTCTACCTGACCTTGGCTTAGTATCAAGAGATCCCCACATTTTCCACTTCTTAATAAGTGTTTGAACAGTACTGACTGGCATTTGCAAGGCTTTAAATATCTTTTTATATCCTTTTCTATCATCATAAACATCCTTGTTTCCTTGTTAAACAGGACTTTTGACAGTTCTTTTCCGCTCCCTATGGCTCAGTATTAAACCTGCTCAGTCCATCCACATGAGAGCTAACAAACTCATTGGCTATTTATATACAGACACTAATTGCAATTTAAAACCCACAGGTGTGGGAAATTCATCTTTAATTGCCATTTTCACCTGTGTGTGTCACCTTGTGTGTCTTTAACAAGGCCAAACATTCAAGGGTATATAAACATTTGATCGGGTCATTTGGGTGATTTCTGTTCTCATTAGATTTTAAAAAGGAGCCAAACAACTATGTGATAATAAATGTCTTCAAATGATCACTAAACCTTCGATAAAAGACCATTAATAAAATAAAAAAGTTTGGATGATCAGTCATATTTTCAAAGTCATTGTCAAAATTTCACAATTTCTGCCAAGGGTATGCAAACTTATGAGCACAACTGTGCATGTGTGAAATAAGACAGCCCCAGCTAATACAAGTGATAATTAAAAGCCTCAGTCAAAGCCCAGGTGGTCTCCCCAGGGCTCAGCAGACACCACCAGACTAACGGAGCAGGCTCTCACCTACGATCTTGAGCGAGGCGTACTTGTTGAGCTCCTTGTCTGGTTGTTGTTTTTCATAGACATGGGCCAGTTGGCTGAGGGTGGGGTAAGGGTGTGGCTGACCTCCCTCTGTAGAGACAAAACACAAAATGGAGTAATGTTAGACGACTTTGGTACCATCATGATCTCGGTTGAATAACACAAGTCGCTAGCAGTGACATATTAGGTATGCTATTTCACAATACACTTGTCTTATATCATAAAGTGATAGGAAATACAGTAATATTGACCCAGTGTCCAGTGCACTACCATAGATTCAGCAGTTCATAGAGTAACTCATAAAGGTAGTACATGACCCGTCTAGTAGTACCTTTTTTCCTCTGGAGATAATGATAAAGAAAAGAGTAAGCGCTCATTTGAAACCAGTGTCCTGCGGTTTTGGTGATATTAACTGCACATCCATCTTACTCAAGGCAAAGTTATACTTTATCAGAGACTTCAGCCCTTGAAAGCCGGATTAAGTGAGGGAGAAGGAGCTAAGAAAAAGAGAGAGAAGGGAAGAGAGCTCAAGAGTACGGGGAAATACAGGGAAGAGAGAGGGAGATACAGCGGTGAGAACAGAGAAAGGAAGCAGAGCAAAAGGGAGAGAACGAGAGACGGGGACCAGAAAAGATGTCTGATGGGAGAATTTACACCCAGTCCTCGTATTCATATTCCCAACCGACTCAGAGGAGCCTCGTCTAGCCCTAGTCTGAAAATCAAACACAGAGCCCTCCAGAGCTCTGAATCCTTCTCTGCCCGAGAAAGAGGGCCAGCGGTCTTATTTACTTACGAAAGCAGCGGCGTTGCCCTTCTGTCCCCCCCCCCCCCGTGACAGAGAGACAGACTGACATACAGACAGATAAGGGAGAGCTGAGATCTGTGTCGGCAAAAAGACACTATTGATTCAAATAGTTGTTTCCCTCGTTTTCATCTCTGTGGGCTGTCAGTGTGGAAGGACATTCAAAGCACCTGTAACCTGAACGTCAAAGTTGTCAGGCAGACAGTTAGCGCTGTGTCAAATTAATCATTTAGCAACAACGCAGGGTCTGTGACACAAGAAAGGGAGAGAAAGAGGGAAGGAGTAGGGGAGACAGAGGGAGTGTGTGTGTGTGTGTGTGTGTGTGTGAAAAACAGAGAGACAGAGAGAGCGAGTGTGTGTGTGTGTCTATGTGTGTGTGTGTGACAGGCAGAGGCAAAGAGACAGAGAGGCAGAGAGACGGAGTGTGTGTGTAAAAGGCAGAGAGACAGAGAGACGGAGAGAGGGAGTGTGTGTGTGTGTGTGTGAAAGGCAGAGAGACAGAGAGAGGGTGTGTGTGTGTGTGTGTGTGTGTGTGTGAGAGGCAGAGAGA
>JACXGJ010012979.1:0-14819 GCA_016801105.1 Esox niger
TGTGTGTGTGTGTGTGTGTGTGTGTGTGTGTGTGTGTGTGTGTGTGTGTGTGTGTGTGTGTGTGTGTGTGTGTGTGTGTGTGTGTGTGTGTGTGTAAAAAGTCCTTAAGTACGGATTGGGGAAGAGACTGTTTGCCTGAGTGTGTTTTTATGTTTTTATGCGTGTGTCCATCCGCATACGGAGGGAAAGAGAAATTGTTGTCTGGTTCACAGTTCTATGAGATATGCTATTCCGTTATAAATATTGACAATAGCGTTGTTTCCAATTGGTAATGCTAAAGACTGTTCTAGACTGAAAATGTACAGATGATGAAATGAGTAGGGAGACCTCAAGCTCCAAATTGTCTGTGAAACATCAGTTTTGTAGTAAAATAAAACACAATATATTTGCAGGCCCCAGTGACACCTCTATACATTAGTTCTTTGGATTAAGTTAGGGAGACTCAGAATTTTGCTAGTCTGCCAGATTTGGATGAGTTGTTCATTAGACAAATGCAGAGACCGACTGAAGAATTGTATTTTTTTAGGAGAATTGAGGAGAAGGACATAGGGGCAGGAAGGATAAATCTAAAAATTATCTGCAACGACTTGAGGAACAAGTAAACAAATTTAAGGGGTCGCAGTGGGGGGATTCAGAGCCACAGGATGACTCAGATAGCCAGGATGAGGAAGAGCAGCCTGGGTAGGAGGGTGCAGAGGCCATAACTAGTCCTGACCACTATAATAGACATCTGAAAGGGAGGTTAAGAAGTGCTCGCACATTGAAAACACCTGATCACTATACCAGTATGTCAACTATTTTAATTAAAGGGCACCAACACCATTATATGCCGTGGCCAACCCAATGGAGGGCCTGGTTGTGAAATTACCCAATCTCCATAATGGGGCTGGGAAATGGATTAGGGTACTTGAGGAATTGACAAGGGGTAAAATACTGGCAACAGGGGACATCAAGGCCCTGCTGGTCAGGGTGCTGGGTACGACCAAAGCAGAGATGTTGCTGAGAGACAGTGATATGCCATGGACAATCGGGAGTGCCATTGGGGAAGGCCGATCATTTGATCCCTATAGACATTTATTGTGGAGGGCCCTGAGGGAGGAATTCCCTGCTGTGGTGGACACTCATGGGCTGAGGGGAGCTCCATTGGGGGACACAGAGCCCTGTTGAGTACTTACAGAAACAAGCTGACAAATGGAGGACGGAAACTGCATGACACAGAAACAGATAGACCGGT
This sequence comes from Esox niger, assembly GCA_016801105.1. Lineage (NCBI taxonomy): Eukaryota > Metazoa > Chordata > Actinopteri > Esociformes > Esocidae > Esox > Esox niger. The sequence continues at coordinate 1,235 of JACXGJ010012979.1, forward strand.
GTCTCATATGTTCAGGAAAGCTTTGGTGGAAGCGATGCCCACTCCAGTGAGAACCAAGCTTGAGCATGCAGTAGGACTGACCATATCAAAGTCACATAAAGAATTCAGAGACTATTTTGTCTATGCTGTTGACAGGTACAGACAGAACGGAAAAAAACTGTACGAGCAAAGGAAAGACATCACTCAGCTTCAACTGGACGAACTAAGAAAAAGACACAAGCCCTGGTTACAACAGCGATCCCTCCTGGGGAAGTCCATGCCCGGCACAGCAGCCACAGGTCCTGAGTCAGTCTCCCCTAATGCCAGTAGTAAATGTGTACACACAGCCCCCAAAACAATCCTATGGATTCTGTAAAATAAGGAAATACTCACATATTAATGTAAAAAACCACAGAAACAAATTGTTGTTGATATTGTTTAACATTAAATTGTATAAATATTACACTTGAAGCAGAGGACAAGTGTCCAGATGAAGAGGGTAATAAAAGTCATAGTTGTTGGGAATTCATTCATCATTGTGATGATTAAAACCGACAACTAATGAAAATCCCAATTTCGTATTTACGAAAATTAGAATGTTACTTAACACATTTACTTGCGCCTTAACGCAAAAAGGATGCCCTAACACTCTTATACCTGCGCCTTAACGCAAACGAAAGTGCCCTAACACTTTTATACCTCCGCCCTAACGCAAACAAAAGTGCCCTAACACTTTTATACTTGTGCCCTAACGCAAACGAAAGTGCCCTAACACTTATACATGCGCCCTAACGCAAACGAGAGTGCCCTAACACTCTGATCCCAATTAACGTGCCCTAACACCGTTAATAGACCCGTCTGCCCGTAAGTGAGTGATATTATCCCTATGAATTTAAAATGTGTCCTAACACATATCCCAATGGCCCATTACCAACTGTATCGTGCCCTTACCTCCTGAGTTCGAAATTTCAGCCCGTGTACCTGTACTGATGAATCCCGAATATTATATCAGCCGGGCGCCTTCACTCTCACCCCTCCAGTAGCTAACCTACAATCGGGGGAGGATTCAAGCTCCAGAGACCCAGTTTCCGGCCGTACACGGTTGACCCGCTAGCATATGAATTCGAGACACCAGGTTAAGTAGCCAAAGGACGAGCTCCCAAATTGTGATGGAAATTTCATCGATAGACATTTAAAGGAGTAAGACAGAGACAAAATTCTCTTGGCACAATTAGCAGTTTATTTGCAAATAGAGAGACGCGTCAAATGCTTACAGAATAATCATTCGAGGAGTCTCTAAAGAAAATTACATGTACAACTCATATTTATTATAGTTAAAAGGGGTGTGGCAAGATGCCACCCATCAATCTTAGGTCACACAGGTGGGAGGGTTGTCCCCCCATCTTATCCATCCTGCCATAAATGTTCACTGTTGTGTTTACCTAAAGTGACAACTGCCCCTACCGTCCCCCAACACTCACATTCCTAAGGAACAAAGGACAGATACTCTTAATGGTTTTGCCAGTTGAGCAGAAGGTCAGAGAACCTAATGATTCAGAGTTACATACCAGGCAATAGATAAGCAAACATGTCTCCAAAATACATTAGTTAAGAAATTGCCACAACACTACTGACGTTACTGTTGACATTAACTAGTTAGGTAACAATATTAACTAACCAGCTAGCTAACATTTCCTGGTTTCTAGCTTGTATGTGATTCATCTTCATCTGCTTAGCCGGTATCCGGTCGAGGGGGCAACAGCTCCAGCAGGGGACCCGAAACATCCCTTTCCCAAGCCACATTTGCCAGCTCTGACTGGGGGATCTCGAGGTGTTCCCAGGCCGGTGTCGAAAAATTATCTCTCCACCTTGGGGAAGGGCTTGTGCAGGGTCCCCTATACAATGTCGATTTTAGAATTTTTGGGCACAACCCATTTTCCCACCATTTATGCTTTAGCCTCCAACAGTCTTATATCTTATGAACAGATGATATCACTACATCCAAGATCACCTAAGGGAGATTTTTGATCGACGTATCAAGGTGACTTCACATGGGCCATGATGGCAGTGAAGGTCTCACAGGCACCTTTAGAAAGTGCTTTGCACCACAATCATCAAAACACCAAATGAGGAAACTTTTTTAGGAAACAGTATGTTCTATCCCTTCAATAGGGTTTCAGAGACTAGAAGAATCTATGCCAATGTTCTGGCTGCTCGTGGTGGCCCAACACTTCAGTGAGACACTTGATTTTGTTTTTTTCATTACATTTGTCACCCATCTGTTTATCCATTGTTTACTCACATCAAAATCAATGCCTCTTTTCAAGTGTAAGGACAGATCATCTTTGTATTGCCAGAAAGAGTCACATCCAAAGTAAATACTTGTAGCCACTTAGACTGTCATTTTTAGCAAATGAGTAAATAAAATATCCTGTTAACTTTTGACGAATCTCTCTATTGGCAAATGTTAACTGTGCCAAGAGAATTTTGTCTCAGTACTTACTCGGTTAAAAGTGTCTATCGATTGACTTACCATCACACTTACATTTTTATAGTTTCTTATTGATGATAACTTTCATGTGAATAGTTGTTAGTGAGTGCATTTTGCAATAATATTACTTTTTAAGTAACAAAGACAAATGCGGACATTCCAGTAATGCTATACCTCTGTCAAAGTGTATGCTTGATATGTTTAGATAGCAAAAGACTATCTGTTTATCCATACACCGGAAGTCACTTTAATTTAAAGCACAACAGCAATTAGCTTACAGTACCGGAATGTGTATTCTGTTGGGATGTCTATAAAGGTGAGGACAAGAGGTAGTTTCTGTCTGATTGACACTGTACTTACACATATCACTCATAACATTAGTTTGTGAGATGTAGTCAAACTCATAAGCACTCAGTTCGTCGATTATTTACAAACTCATGTTACTTTTTTCCACAAGGTGATGTGTGGACACTGCAGGGACCTACCACCTACAGAGAACATGTGCTTTAGTGATGTCACAAAGGTGTGTTTGTAGAGAACAATGAAGAGCCCCTGTATGCTGCCTGACAATATCAATTCATATTAACTGCGCAACATATTTATGAATCAAAAGCCCATCTCCTGCTTTTACAGTAATTGTTAGAAGAGGTTTCACCCTGCTCATCTCAAAGTGAGTTTACTTCATACATACTTCATACCTTACGTGACATAGGAATGCCTCTTTTGGCTGCTGCTATGTCAAAATTGCAATGGGAGTTTTGAAACACAAACATTTTAGGTTTTATAGAACCTACAAAAACATGACATTTGCAATGAACTGTCAAAATTAGGACCTGATTGGATGTGATTTACTGTCACCACGACCAAAACATCTGGTTTCTGTAAACTGCCTCTTAAATGTATACATAAACTTAGATACTTTCTTAAAGAATCGCTAAGTAATATCAATGTGTTGGTTAACTATATAGGTATCCCACCAGTCTGCTGTGTTTTGTTTATATTAACACCAAAAACGTCCATCTTCATTTTGAAGTTACATTATAGTGAAAGCCATAACTGCGAACAACTTTACTCAACCAAGGTGCAGCTCCAAGTTAAGCCATAAAACCCCCTACTTTTCTACCAGCATGTAGAGAGACTGGCTTTTCTTAAGGGGTGGGACTGGAATCATTAATGTAGCCACATCTTTAACATTTAGCATGGCTCCTCTGCAACATGGCTCCTCTAACACAGTAGAGGTCCAGAGGCTCATATAATCTACACCAAGGCGCATTGAAGGTGTTCTGGGCGCTTGAGGACCAACACGTTACTGAGACACGTTTTATTGCTATTTCCTTCAAATAATCACCCATCTGTATTTTAACTCTGCAGTAGAACACCTGTAGAAGCTGACCCTTGCATGGCTGCTGGCATATCTGGAGAGCCCTTATTGGTCATTTAAGCCCCACTGTATGTCTGTACACTGACTACGATGATAATGGAAAACATGTGATCTAATGGTGTTTTCTAATCCTGTTTAAAGTTCAACTCTACTGACCAGTGTTCCATGTCACTGTCTCTTCCCCCTCAACACCTGCAGTAGGTCCCAGCTGTAAATGTTCAGTCAATGTACAGTCTGAATGAGGAAGGTTTTTGTAGGACTTTGTATCACTGTGTGAACCATCGAGTGCTACCAGGCCAGTGAAAACTCTGACAGTAGTAATCTCCTGCATCTTCAGTCTGGACTCCACTGATGGTCAGAGTGAAGTCACTCCCAGATCCACTGCCACTGAATCTAGATGGAGTCCCAGACTGAAGTGTGCTAGCAAGGTAAATTAGGAGTTTAGGAGCTCCTCCAGGTTTCTGTTGGTACCAAGCAAGATAACTGTTGCCGTGTACATTACTGCTGACTTTACAGTTCATAGTAACTGAATTTCCTGTTATAACAGATTGAACTGCAGGTGACTGAGTCAGAATGTACTGTCCTCTGGATTCTGTAAAATAAAATAAGTACACCCATATTAAAGGAACAAAACACAGTAACACATTGTACGTAATATACATAATAGCACTGCCATACATCATTCCTTTCTGTAGATTAAATCATTTTTCAACATTACATTTCATAAATCTTACCCTTGAAGCAGAGGACAAGTGTCCAGATGAAGAGCGTTATAAAGGTCATGGTTGTTGGGGTTTCAGTTATCATGAAGGACAGCTCTCAGTCATGAAGTGTTAAACTCACAGGGTTATAAACACTCCCAGATGACTGAATCATGTGCTGTCTACACAGAGCATCATCACTATGCAAATAAGATTCTGGTCTTCTCTTCATCAACCATCATTCATTAAATGTAGATCATTAGGATCCATGAGATTTGTTGAACTGAGAGTCCATGACAATCCTGACAAAACCTTTACCCAATAATCATTAAGGTTATCCCTAATAATCAGAAAGAACATATGTGAATAAAATGCTTTAAAGCTTACAAATTATTTCTGTTATTTGTTAATGAGATTGATTGATAATGTAGTACTTGTTATCATCCCTGTGTTTAGGTGTTACTACACTGTCCTTTGTCTTCTGGACTTGACTGATGAGGAGCATTGAAGATAACGTAGGCCGGGAAACATGATCATTTAAATGTTTGGCTTTTGACAAAATGTTAGCTACCCTTTCTAAGAACTTCTAGCATATCATGGTGATTTATGATTGTGTATGTTTACAAACATTATGGAGTCAGATTATAAGATATTAAATGATCACGTAGGTCAAAGATTCTCATTTGCACCTGTCCACTTAGTGTCATTCAAAGGGGTTTACCTTTATTCTCCCATACTACAATATCATTTAATTTTAAAACTGTCCTTACACATCAACGCACTTTATAATGTATGCTGGGGTTGGCTGGCCTCCGCTAATCACGTGTTTACTGTCCCAAATGGCCAAACTGAATTTGGAAAAAAGCGCTTTTATCTCCTCTGCCCCATCAGCTTGTTTTAATCTGAAATAAGTTATTCCCCTTCACATTATAAATATTTGATGAAGGACATTGAGTCTGATTCATTGAACTGTCAATGTTTTACATTACCTGTTTTTAGAATTGTGAATTTAATTCTAATATGCTTTTTATTAAAGCACTTGTACATGCTTCATGTTGTCTTTTTATCATTCCTCAATAATTATTTGCTGCTGCCTATCTTGGCCAGGATGCTCCGGATAAAAAAAAAATATGAATGAGCCTTTCCTGGTTGAATAGTTAGGGTTAAAAAAAAGGCTAATATCAACGGAATTAAGTAGGACGAGGCTATAATGAAACCTGGAGAAAATGTACTTGCTTAACAAAGGCACAGTATATCAAACTTTATATTTATGTTAATATGGTATGGGGATATATTGGTATCTGTATAAAGAGGAATGCCAGTCAGTTTCCACCTCCCAGTGAGCATTGGTACTGTACTGCCTCCTGCATGTAGACAAGTGTTGGTACTGTTTTCTGTGTGGACACTGCTGGGCTTCTTGACTGACTAGTTGGCATCAGCTTTTGTCCTTTGTCCCACAGCTGACCTGACCTATTGTTTGTTAACACGAATAATATCTAATTACCATCATATCACAATGTGGCATTGAATCATTTACACAAATGTCAGAACTATCAGAATGTGAACAAGCTCAGGACTAAATTGGTCCGCCTACATCACGTGTTGCAAAAGCAGACAGGGATGTGCCACCCAATGTCTAATGTCCAGTCATGGAGAGTCTTGTTGGCTAATTCCTGTATCTCACAGGGAGACCTGAATGTCCTGGGACATCTCTTCTGTGTACGATCAGGTGGTGTTTTTATGTGTTTTGTGTCATTGAAGAGGATGTAGTGGGATCGACGATGTCCCTGTTGATTGAGGTCATATTGGTGAACAATGTGTCATTGTTAGAACTACAGCTGAGTTCAAACGCAGGAGACCCAGAGACAGGTCTTTACAGAAAAGCATTTTTTGGTTCTGTCCTCACTTTTGTGTAATGCGTCGAGGCATAGTTCAGAATATTCAGATGTTATGAATTATAATAGTTTGGGTAGAATAAACTGCTTTTTAAACCATGTTTTATTAAATTAGACATTATTGGAATCTTCATTAACATGACAGCAATTACCAAACAGCTGTTTTGGCTGCATTTACACAATCCATTGTGTGCGATCAGTGGCCTGATTTCCACATCTTTCTGGGAAAGATGGACCAACAGTGACCTCTCCTGGGAGGTGGTGACAAAGCTAATCTTAATTAGCTGGCTTGAATGATTTATTGTATTATGTACTGTTTGGTTTTGCTTACACATTCAAATAAAAAAATACCACGGTGAATCTTGACCCTCAAATATCAAAAAATGTGCCCAGGTCTGCACAACTATAAGCATATACTCAGCCTCACTCTTTTTGCAATACAATGAACAGTTTTGAAAAACACTACATAAACTTTTCTACATTTGACATAGAAGTATAGCATGATGTCACTTTTTTGCCATTTCAAGGCACTGCCTTTCCAAATACCACACCTATAAACCAACTGATCAAACACAGCCGTCAGATGTACAAACACTTAGGCGCTGAACTAACTAACCAATTAGGCTTAAATAATATAAAAAGGCAACAGGTGAGTTTACCTTTCATCAACAAAAATGGAAGGCAATGTTGCAGTAAGTGGAAGAGGGGGAGTGAGGATGACAAGGGGAGCCTGAGGAGGTAGAGGAGTAAAGAGAGGAGGGAAGGACCATGTTGTAAACCATGGGTTGACATTGAGAGAGGAAGAGGTAGACCTGGAGGAGGATGTGGATATTAAAAGTATACACACCCCTGTTAAAATGGAAGGTGTTTGTGATTTTAAAAAATTAGACAAAGATAAATCATGTCAGAACTTTTTCCACCATTAATGTGACTTATAACATGAACATTTCAATTGAAAAACAAAATCAAATGTTTTAGGGGAAAAATGTATATGGTCTGTTGACAAAAGGATGTATGTAGATATGTGGGGATATTAATATGGTCTGTTGACATAAGGATTTATGTATATATGGGGGGATATTAATATAGTCTGTTGACATGGGGATATATGTAGATATGGGGGGATATTAATATGGTCTGTTGACATAAGGATGTATGTAGATATGGGGGATATTAATATGGTCTGAATAGATGAGTATGTACAGTCTATTCCAGTAATCAAACACCCCATAACCAACCAACCATGTCATCTATATTCCAGTAAACAAACAAAAAGTAAAAAGTGTGTCTATGTATAAGGAGACGAATCCAATGCCTCCTTTCACATAGATACACTTTTTACAATAAGTGCCAAGTTAGCAGCCAACACTGATCTAACATCTAATGTGCAAACACCACTGTCAAAACAGAGTTTTGACACCCCCAATACTCCACAAACATTATAAAAATGTATTTTATCAAACAAAAAATGCTTTGCTATATCTCTGGGATCATCAAGATAAGAAATCAGAAGAAGGTGGCTCATTGTAAATACAAAATTAGCAGACAGACCCGAAACTAGAAAACCTGGTGCCTTGGAAAAAGTGTTGTGGATGTTGACTATTCTCAAACTCGTGCATAGGAGTTAATCAACGTGGTAGCTACTAACAATTGTATACTGCAGTTAGATTAACGAGATTCTATGCTTTATGCACATATATAATCTGCCTATAACAAATAATATATATTTTCAACCCTGCACACTTTGTCTCTCAAAATCAAGGTGTCCCGGCGGTGGCACATCCTAAAATAACATAGAGAGAACTGCACCTTTGGAAAGGCAGGTTTTGAGTGAGGAACAGAAGTTGCCCTTTGTACGAAGATTGCCCTTCATACTGTTGCAATGGAAAATAGACTTGCTCTTGATTACATATGGTCAGCTCAGGGGGAAACCTGTGCAGTTATTGGAACTGAGTGTTGTACCTATTGATAGATATTGGGCATGAAAAATAACTGAAATAAACTTTACACAAGAGTATTAATGATCTCTGTACGAAGGACACTAGGTATAAAATGTGATGCCTAGTTGGTGATGGTTCTCACACGCACTGTCCATACGTCCTCATCGTTTTCCATGTGACTGTCATCGACTCTATTAATAGACCCATGGACCGAAGGTTGGAACATACCATTGTGGAGAGGCCTATCTTTACCTGTATTATAGTTCTATTCTTTTGTTAGAGGGCTGGTACTTCATTATCGTGTGCTATATGAGGTAACGTATCACAAGCAGTTGGTATCTACTATTGAGGGGCTCCACACAACCTGATAAGCGTGTGGAGACAGGAGCTTAAGAGGGGACACTACCAGGCCTTGTAAGGTTAGAATATAGAACGCATAGGATACAGTGGGGAGAACAAGTATTTGACACACAGCTGATTTTGCAGGCGTTTCTACTTACAAAGCATGTAGAGAGGTCTGTAATATTTACCGTAGGTACACTTCAACTGAGAGAGACTGAATCTAAAACAAAAATCCTGAAAATCACATTGTATGATTTTTAAATAATTAATTAGCATTTTATTGCATAACACAAGTATTTGATCACGAATAAGAATTCCGTCTCTCACAGACATGTTAGTTTTTCTTTAAGAAGCCTTCCTGTTCTCCACTCATTACCTGTATTAACTGCAACTGTTTGAACTCCTTACCAGTATAAAAGACACCTGTCCACAATCTCAATCAGTCTCCAACCTCTCCACAATGGCCAAGACAAGAGAACTGTGTAAGGACATCAGGGATAAAATTGTAGACCTGCACAAGGCTGGGATGGTATACAGGACAATAGGCAAGCAGCTTAGTGAGAAGGCAACACCTGTTGGCGCAAATATTAGAAAATGGAAGAAGTTCAAGGTGATGACCAATCTCCCTCGGTCTCGGGCTCCATGCAAGATCTCACCTTGTGGGGCATCAATGATCATGAGGAAGGTGAGTGATCAGCCCAGAACTAAATGGCAGGACCTGGTCAATGACCTGAAGAGAGCTGGGAACACAGTCTCAAAGAAAACCATTAGTACCACACTACACCGTCTTGGATTAAAATCCTGCAGCGCACGCATGGTCAACCTCCCCCCCAACAACCTCCTTCCCTCAGTAAGAGCATTGAAGATGGGTCATGGCTGGATCTTCCAGCATGACAATGACCTGATACTTACAGCCAGAGCAACTAAGCAGTGGCTCCGTAAGAAGCATCTCAAGGTCCTGGAGCGTCCTAGCCAGTCTCCAGACATGAACCCAATAGAAAATATTTGGAATAACTGTTATAAACGTATGTTATAAACTAAGACAAAACAACAAAAGGAGTATCTGACCAATGAGGTCTTATTTTTCTTCAAAAGAAAATGAATGCAAACAAGACAATTGACCCAATGTACTGACAACTCTATGTATGACAGTCACCAATCCCTCCCCCATCTCAGATTATAAGGGTCGAGAAATATATTGACATCAACATGCTACAATCAGTGTAACAGTGTTCAGCAGAAAATCTGGTGAGAACATGACATCATGATGAAACATTTCCCCAAGTCCATTTAACAATTAAACCCCCCCTTTTCCGTATAATGATCCATGCAACAATATCAAACAAAAGTTCAATAATGGGATGGTAATCGTACATAGTTTCCCACCTGTCTTGCGAGAAACAAACCTTCATACATACAAAATCCCCATATCAGTTAATTTAGAAAAATCTTAGATTGTAAGGAAATAAGTTAGTTCTAAGTGTCCTTTAGTTCGTCTTCAGTTCTGTCTTGCATCAATGATAAAAACTTCCAGTGTGATGTGGACCCAGCAAATCGCCTGGTTGTCCTAAGAAGTGAGTGTAGGTTTGTAGTGTAATAGTTAGTTTCCAAAATTTCACCAACTCAAGATTAACACCACAACAGTGTCTTCCACTGTGATGGGACCATGCGACCTTTCCAGTCAACTGGCCCATGTTACTCTGACCTGAAGTATGTGGAGTCCTTCAGGACTCAGGTGGATTCTCCTCTCATTTCGTGGTCGACGATTCATCTAGAAATGGAGTGTGAAGCCAAGTGATGTGATCCTGGCATCGTTACACTAAGTTGTCTGTGTCCAGTCAGTAATGTGAGGTATCATCAGAATAGGGGTTGTGGTGTCCCAATCTGTTGAAAGTATAACTGCAAAACAATGATTAGTGTGGTTCAACATTCCATCGTACTTTCATCCTCTAGGTAGTGTTCCGTCAACTCCCAAACATGAAGAGTAGATTAGTCTGGAAAACTTGTGGATCTTAGAATTTATCATTAGAGCGAAGCTTACACCCTTTATAGACAAGTTTCCATCAAAGTCTATGGCAAATTTCCTTTCCCATCCAGAACTGGGTTGTTTGATATGTCCTTCAGTGTGCTATAGTTATACCCAATATCACATGCACTTGTGCATTTCTTTTGAACACGTCTGTGGTTCTATTGATCATTCTATCGGCAAAAATGGGGGATGACTTTAGGTCTCTCCCATCACTTCAGTTGGTTTCAAAACCATACATTTCAACGTTAAAGCTATTGAGAGGAAAATATATTTATCTTTCACCTAATGTTTGATTACCCCAAATCTGAATATGCTTGTGTTGGTGGAATTATCACAGTTGAGACCAGTCTGACACCCAATTTAGTAATAGGCTCCGATTAATCAATAGGAGAGGTTGTTTGGGGTCATCCTAGGGGCCAGCCCTCCTTCCTAGAGACCTTAACTTCACCCACATATGGTGAGCCATTAAAAAGGCAAAATCTTTTGTTTAAGGTATTTAAGATTTAAATTTCCACACATAAAAAATCTGTCATGGTCCTCAGACTGTCTCTGTAGCAAGATATGTTAGATTAATCCATTCATCAAATGTTGATCAAATATTGCGGTTTGTAGAAATTGCCTATTTTTATCTACACAACAACTCAACATTACGGTGGAAATTTAGAAACCCTAAGAATGGCGATGTAGACAGATAACAGATGTATAATGTCACTAAAATCAAGGTACAATAAGTAATCCAAAGGACCCTCAATGTAGGCCTTAAACACTATTACATCAATACCCTATTTGTTCAAAATTTACTATTTTAGAATTTAAATTCCATTAATAAGTTTTAGGTGTTTATTTTAAAACAAGCATTATCCCAGGTATCATTAGAACACAAACAAAAAAATCATATCATTTAACCAAACTCAATTCAGCATTTAAGATACATACAATTTTATGGCGAAAAGTTGCTTTTGCTGTTTTTCACCCTTTTTGTCATGATTTGACATGAGAGTGTAATCTCAATATTGTATCCAAAACCACACATATAAGACATATATTAAAACCAAATTCAGTTGTTAAAGCCTCTTGTGGCATTACACTTTAAATATTATCATCAATGCAATAAATATGTTTCATTTACTATTACATAAAGATTCATGACAGAGCACAACTGTCACACACCTGGTAGTAGGAGGACACAGGCGCAGAGACGGAGTGGTAATCCATAGTTCTTTATTAAAATAAAAGAAACCAAACTGAAAGCAGCTTACCGTGACTTGGGTATAGGCTAAAGAGCAACAACAAACCATAATGATCCACACAGAGTGTGGACCAACATTCACATAAATGTGTTCCCCAATTGGAGGCAACGATCTACACCTGCCTCCAATTGGGGAGACCAAACTTACATAGAGATGCCTAGAGGCATCTCTTTTTTTGCTGTCCTGACTATGGCCCCAGCTGAGTGAAGAGATGGCTAGGGGCATAGCCAGGACGTGACAACAACAAAACTGTCTGTTCCTTGAATACCTATTAAAACATGTTCAAGCATGACAGAACAAAACAGGTACATATTATATACCATCAAAGTGCTTTCAAATTAATATTCACTTGAGCATACCAGGTCATTATCAAGGGAAGTGATCAGATTTTCCTGATAAGATTCAGCTTTACCCAATATACGGCTACAATAATTTTTTTGCAACACATAGAAAACTCTTAATCAATGATTATATAAGTTCACGTCTGTTCCATGTATCACCAGGAAATCCTTTGTCTTTGATTCCCGAATTCCATACACTAAAGATCTTTCCAGGGATTCCGCAATAGTGACATGTGCCTTGTTTCTTTTCCAATGGACTTTGAGTGTCTTTAGATGTGTTTCTTGCTTTCAACATTTCCAGTTCCTTTTTGAACTTTCAATCATTAAAAGTGATTCCAAATATCAGTTACACTATGCAATTTGCAAGTGTGCACAATTATTTTTCAAAATACACTTTTGTCCCTGTTATACCTTCATATAAAAAAGGATATACACCCATTTTAGATGTGGCCATTTTATTTTGAAGATAAATTAGTCATCACCTCCAATCAAATGTAAAGAGAACACAAAACTTTTTCTTAATGCACATTTATAAACAAACCTTGTCTGCTTTTTGATGTCCTTCTTTGCTGCTTTGTCCTTGCCCTATGAACAATGTTTCTCCCTTGGTGTCCAGTATCGACTTGAGAAGTCATGTATAGTGTTGTAGTTATTATAACAGGCTTTATAATCCTGAATTAAATGTTAGAGTTGTCAGTCAGCCTGTTTCTAACCATCAAAGTCAGTCCAGCTACATTGTTCATCAACATTTTAGACTAATCTGATTTTCCACTAATCCCAGCACACCAGTGTTGTGTCTACTGTTCCACCTGAGATATGAAAGACAAAACATTCCTTTTTCAGTACGGTACTGGAACCATTTATCATCAATGATGTACACATTCAACCAATGCAGTAAAGCAAAACATGTGAAAGTATCTTTGACATGCCCCTTCTACGCTTAACAAATTACTTTATCTAGAAATGTATTTTGAAAAGTCCAAAGGTCGATTCAAGTAAACAAACGAATTCCCGCACCCAGTCTGCATAACTAGCATTAAGAATATAATACCAAGGTTTCGGTACCAACTTTAGGTTGTCTGCTGAATGTAAACTGTTGACATTTTGTTACCAAAATGTTATTAAATTCATATTGCATGTTATGCTTGTTACTGGGTGCGGGTGTTATTTTGCTTACATATTTATATTTAAACAAGGATATTGCAATTGTTCAGCTGACATTGTTTCTTGAACTTT
>JACXGJ010012980.1:0-17037 GCA_016801105.1 Esox niger
ACTCTCTACACTTGCCAGTTTTAGACTTCGCTAGCACCAACCCCAGATTTGCGGCTACGTCGGTGGCTCTGCCCCCCGGTAAACAGTGTACGATCGCCGGCTGATTCTTTAGTCTAATACTGCGGGTAATGGAGTCGCCGATAACTAAAGTTTTCAGTTTTTCCAGGCCACCGGTAGAAAATGCCTGTCGATCATTCCCTTCCAAGTTACATGAATGTGGTTTCAAATTAAATAACAGTATGTGTTCATTAAAACAAAGTAGACTAGTCAGTTTGTTTGAAATGTGTGAGAAAACAAATATTTTGAGATTTCTCAGTAGAGAATTCTACAGCAGCAGTCCAGAATTGATTGGGGTTGAAAGGCTTAGCAACCTCATTAGAACCGAACTAGTGGCATATTTAGATCAAACGTTAGTTTTATACCTTAATTCATTATATTTAATTAATCAACAAGTAAATGGTACTGACACAAATCTAGTTTGCTAACTAAGCCAGCTGGTCAATTGTTTAATTTACATTATTATTGTTCTAACCGACCGGTGTTCAAATTACTGTGGGCATCAGCATGGCACTGTTGACAGTGATCACACTCTTCATAGTCTTCAAAGTTGCACATCATCTGTATTACATTTCTCATTGATAAGGTGAGCTGCTGGTTTAAAAAAAGGATTGAGATGACATGCTGTAACTAGCTAGAAATGCAAAGTGTAATTGAGGAGAGGAACTTTCAGTATTTTCAGACCTTTAAAGAAGTTTGGTTACTTGGAGTAATGAAGAAACAAAACTGAATTAAGATACATTTCCTTTTTTGGTCAGGCGGCTAGGAGTTGCTGCATTGGTATTTTGAGGTCATATTACTTCTGTGACTGATGTAATATGACTGAGCACACATTTGTTGCAGATTTATAGTTGAATATTGATACCAGCCTGTTTGTGTCTATTTTGTATTTAATGGCCATTTATCTGTTATGAAACACAAGCTGGCCTATGGTACAAAATCAAATATTCTGTTTTCTTTTTACTGTTAAGCAGAGAAAAAACAATACAGAGAATTTGTCCTATTTCCAAACATGTACCTCAGCTCTGTTCAGACAGGGGCAAGATAAAGCAATAAACAAAATACAAAACAACTTGCAAACAATATCTACAGTCAGAAAATGAATCATTAATAAAATCCAGCATTTTTTGTTCCACTGTAAAATATATTACATCACAACATTGCTTTGCATTAAATCTGCTGCAAACAGATTGTCATGGTAAGAGGAACAGTTGGCTGCTCTCTTTTCTAGGGGAGAGCCATTTTCCCTGAAGGTATGTCAAAGTAAAAGTAATCAATCTTGTCTTTATTTTTATTTCTTGGCTTTGGCTCCAATTGGCCTGGAGTCGTGTTCCATCCAGGCAGTACCCGTAACCACTAACTGCCCACCCACCATCGACTGTACGCACAAATGTAGACTATTTGATTTGAGGCTGTCCAGCAGTGAAGACTTTTTCTGCATTTACTAACTGCCTCATGTGTCCTCTACACTAACCTGTTTCTATTGATCAGCAATAACTGTCCAGCAACATGGTCAATGTAGTGCTGTCCTAAGTTTCAAGCATGTCAGCTTCAGTTGCGTTTCTTAGGACATTTTGCTGTTGCATTGATGTTGAAGCTGCAACAATTCATATCAAACGTCAAAATGTGTTTGGGCAATAGCTATATTCCAAAATGATTTTTTTTTCAGGACAAGAGCTTCAGATTGTAGAAGAGGAATAGTTTGCACATACACATTACTGAAAAACAAAAACATTTGTCTACTCCTTTTTTAACCTGTAAATACATTCAATTCGGCCACACAGACATGGATTGTTATGCATAGAGTGACATGACCTAAGGGCATTGCTCTGATTCTTATCGCCAACCTGAGATCTGATGAGAAAAGAGCATCTGACAAAGGCAGGTACTCCCATATTCTGGTCATATCTGCTTTTTAACGATTCCATCAAAGCTGGATAAGCCGATGGCAATAGACAAGATGGCAATATGCAGACAAATCTCAACAGCATCTGCTCACAAGAATGCCCGATATGAAATGCTGTCTGAACCATAAAAAAAGTGCAAAAATGATGAGAAGGAAAAGGATATTAGCCATCAAAAACAGATCTACCTTCGGAAATGTCATGTATAGCTTTCTAATCTGACCATAGATTCAGGCTGCCTTGACATTTCTTGATGTAATTACTAAAGGGCTTTACTCAATCTAATTGACATTGGAGTATTTACACAGTAATATTGTTCTTTTCCTCATTGTTAAATATTATCACAGGTCATTTCGGGTTAATGTAAAACCCTACTGCTTATTACTGGAGACAGCGTAGATAGCAGAGCAGATAGCAGAGCTGTTAGAGCATCTGACCAGCAACCGGAAGAACTCCTGAGCAAGCAAAGTGAAAACTGTAATTTTGTCCTTGAGCAAGACAGTTTGTCTCTGTAGGTTGCTCTGGATGAAAACATCTGCTAAATCATAGAAATGCAAATGTAAAGTAAGTGGTAGCTTACTTGGTTCAGTAACCAACTGGAAACGGCTATGAGTCCCAGAGCCAACAAGGTGAATAATCTGTTGTTGCACATTGACCTTTTTGCTTCTGTACATCACTCAAAATAAGAGTGTCTGCTAAATGACTAAAATGTCAAACGTACTGTCAGCTAGATTGTTCACAAGCAAGCCACCAGTTTCCTGACTTATGTGTCTGCTTGGGCAGCAGGGTCCATGCGAACTATTCTTCTACAAAGAGCAAAATATATTACTGTCACTTACATAGCAACATTGCTATGTCAAAGGAGCACATTTTACATACATTTTGATTTTCATTCGTCCAATCGAGGATAAGGAAGCGTAAACATGTACACAAAAATACAGAAGAGGTATAATAAAATAGAAAGTACCAAATATGATCTGTCACAAAGATTCAAAGTCCGACCCAGACTGTGAAGCAGTACTTATGGAAGGATGTGTGATGCATTACAGGTTGTATGTCCCATTGTTGGTCACCAGCAGTGTATTAAATTGCAGCTTTACACTGCTGTGCTGTGCACCGTCGGCAGAGTCCGTGCCGTCACACACAGACACATCCTGACTGACAGCACACTCCCCACAGAACTGAGGGTAATTGGCATTCAGGATCATCTGGATGATAGCGAGGGTGGTGAATTCAAGGGACATCTGCCCCGTCTTTTATCCAGCACCGCAAAGTTCTCCTCACCCACACCCATTTTCAGCAGAGAGACTGCTTAGCATGCAGCGAGTTGGCAGCCAGTCCCCAGGGGAGACATTGGTGGTGACGGGGAAACGGCTTTCTATGCATGAGGAGAAATCTCCTTCAGGTTTGTGTTTCTCCCTCTGCATGTCTGTAGGGATTTATGACCCGTCACCTCAGAACTCGCGGGGCGGTGATCTCTCAGTGTCACTCTACCCCACACGATGTGTCAATCTGCTGAGGGGGTTTGCTCATTGAACCACACCACTGAAAACTCTACAATGAATAAGGGACGGCTTGACAGAATCTTATTGTGCTACCTTAGTCGCCTAAATGCGTTTCCTTTTTATTCAGATCCACAATTCGCAAGACATATATTATTTGTTCTGGGTCTTATGTGGATCATGCCAGTTCATGCAATAAACACTCTTTCCGCTCTTCACATGAGGGGC
This sequence comes from Esox niger, assembly GCA_016801105.1. Lineage (NCBI taxonomy): Eukaryota > Metazoa > Chordata > Actinopteri > Esociformes > Esocidae > Esox > Esox niger. The sequence goes on from JACXGJ010012980.1 coordinate 3,692, forward strand.
ATTCAAAACCATCAAGTTTTTTACTGAACAATCTGACAAATGTTGTCCATAATGGAACAGTCAGTCTCAGTAAGAAATTAGTCATTCACACTAGCTTGAAGTTGAGTCATTTTAAGTAAGATACAATAGCACTAGGATTTGAGTCAGTGTCAGCAGGAGTCAAATCATTGTCCGTAGAATGTTGAGCTATTCTCCTCACTGGGAATTGTCTCCTTTTCTATTTTTCTTTCCATCTCCTTCTCCTTCTCACTTTTGCTTTACCTTCTGTATTTCTTTCTATACTTTACTCCTTCCATACTCAAATGCCTCATCTACTGTCACATGTACTATATGTATTAAAATATGTAAAACACATACAATATATACATCCATAGTTGCTCACCTTGTGATGAAGTAGCACCAAATGCATACTTTGAAGCCACTGCCCGATTGCAGATGTTAAAACCGCTGGTGTCAGAGGCTAATTGATCTTAACCAAGTGGTCTAAAATGCTAGTTTTTCTTTCGGCCACTGCGACACACTTAACATGACCATGTTTTGAGTTTTTGATGAGCAGGTTGCAAGGATTTAAAGACAGACATTCTTACATTCCAATCATTTTCATATTAAAGAGCATTTCACCCTGGTGACCCATAGGTGGTTTGTGCCATGTTTGAGAGATTTCCAGGTCAGTGCGATTTGTTTAATTTATAATTGGCCAGAAGGAGCGTGGGAATTGGCTTTGCGCTAAACGGTGGTCTAGTACGTCAGAACATTTTTTGAAGCATGAGCAGGAACAAAAACATTAATGTAAATCATTTTATTTTTGATGTGTAAATCCTTCCTGGTCTGTCCAAAGACCCCTAAGAGGGCATTTTCAAACCTTCCTTTTTTGGTTAGTTTGTATTTATCCTAAGCAAATCACTAGCTAACTTTACTTAAAACACTTTGGTTTCTCATCAAGACCTGAGGTCAGATTCTTATCTTTTCTAAAGGGATCTTATATGGTGATGTGGAACCACACATTCAAAAACAAGCAGGCTAACAAAGACAATTTGAGAAACCACAAAATGTTGAACTGAGTACGTTGAGTGCCCTGTAAAGGAAAGTAAGGGAACATGAACTGGTGTTGATGTCATTCATCCAACTTCCTCAACGGGTAACAAAAGGCATGCTCAAGAGGATATACAGTACATCTCAACCAGTCAATCATTTTTCACTTCTTCTCCCTGTAGAACTCTGTAGTTATTCTGGACGTAGGCTTCGGGTTGCATAATGAAGTTATGTACAATTAATTTGGAGGCATTTGCTTTTATCCTAGCAGACAAAATGTTTCTGCACACTTGGGTATTGAACTCTGGACGTCGAAACCAATTCCACCCATTTTATCATTGCAATCTAATCAGGGACTTATCTAGAACTCGGACATCAGGTGGGTGCAATTGATGTTTAAGTAGAACAGAAAACTGTCACCTCATTGTGTAAGAGTAGAATAACTCTGTTTATAATAAATTCTGCTTAAAACTTCAACAAAGACATTTGAGACAGTTTCAGAAAACTATTCATACTGAAGCCATTACAGCCACTCCACCAATGTTCACAGATAACTGTGCTGTTTATCTTCGTCAGTTCCTTTCTCTACTTTTTTTCCACAGGCTCTTCTAGGAAGCAAATTGTAACCTGTACTTCCTGTTTTCAAGGCTAAGTAGTAGTTTGTCTTTGGTGGATCCTAGTGGCGGACTACAATCAAGACATTGACAGATGTGGCAAATCGCCTGACAGACCAGAAATACCTGTCAGACCAATTGTCCCAATATAGTTGGCCTGCAGAGATAGGTTAGCAATGTATCAGAAAATCTTAACAGCTTCAAAGAAAAGCTGACAATTTATACTTTAACCTAAATTGTTCAACAATAATTGTTCACATTTTTTCTTCTGGAGTACTGAGCCAAAAGATGAATAAAATGCAGATTGTCTCAAATCTGTAGCAATAAGGTGACTGCATGCCACATTGACCTGTTCATATACAATTCCATGTCGACAGATCTAAGCCCATATACTGTATTCAGCCATCCATTCATCACTTTTTATGAATGTATCTTAAACGTCTGTAATGTCTTGAGTTTAGCGGGATCCAACCACAGACACAAAGTGCAACAAAAGGCTTTTAATGAGGGCACGGAGGCAATAAAAAAAGAAAACAACTACAAAATATGGCAGGCAGGCAAGAAACACAGACTGGTGGCAGGGACAGATATAAACCCAACACAATGACTGACAAAGGGCTAATTGAAGAGAGCAAACTAGATAGGGAGCTAACGAGGACTAAACAACAAACAGCTGAAAACAATCAGAACAAAAAGGACTGGGCACACTCAGGAACAAAAGACAAAAATCAAACAAAACAGGCTACATACAAAAACAGAAGCACAAATGGAAAAGGAACCCAACAGAACCTCATAACGTCAGAGCTGACCATATTTCTGAACCTGTCTGAGATCTCACATTGTTCGGCCTCCTTAGAACTCTCACTATGGTTATATATACTTTAATCAGAGAAGATAAGAGAGAGCTGCAATATATTTTTTTAATGGGTTGTGGGAAGAAATTAAGTATTCAACATTAAGCTTTGATGATTTAATGCCTTTGTACCTACTCACACCTATGCAGAGGATACATTCCTCTATTGAGAATCAAAGACAGAATATACACCAATAAGCCCTAACAACATGACCAACTCCCTAATATTGTGTAGGTCCCCCTATTGCCACCAAAACAGCCCTGACCCATCGAGGCATGGACTCCACTAGACCTCTGAGGGTGTGTATCTGTCACCAAGACAATAGCAGCAGGGCCTTGAGGTGGGGCCTCCATGGATCGGACTTGTTTGTCCAGCACATCCCACAGATGCTCGATGGATTGAGATCCGAGGAATTTGGAGGCCAAGTCAAAACCTTGATCTCCTTATTGTGTTACTCAAACCATTCTTGAGGCATTTTTGCTTTGTGCCAGGGCGCATTATTCTGCTGATGAGGCCAATGCCATCCGGAAATATCGTTTCCATGAAAGGGTGCACATGGTCTGCAACAATGCTCAGGTAGGTGTTACGTGTCAAAGTAACATCCACTTGAATGCTAGTACGCAAAGTTTCCCATCAGAACATTGCCCAAAGCATCACACTGCCTCCGCCTGCTTGCCTTCTTCTCAAGGTGCATCCTGGTGCCATGTGTGCTTGTGGTAAGCGACACACACGCACCTGGCCATCCATGTTTTTCAAAGGAAATCAGGCCAGGCCACCTTCTTCCATTGCTCCATGGTCCATTTCTGAAGTTCTCCCATTCTCACGTGCTCATTGTAGGCACTTGTAGGCAACCTGACTGGTCTGCAGCTGCGCAGCCCGAAACGCAACAAACTGCGATGCACTGTGTGTTCTGACACCATTCTATCAGTACTCTCATCTGTTGGAATGGCCCCTAGGAGCATTGGCTGCCCATGCCCCTGTTGCTGGTTCACCACTTTTCCTTTCTTGGACCACTTTAGAAAGGTACTAACCACTTCAGACCAGGAACTCCCCACGACGCCTGCAGTTCAGGAGATGCGCTGACCCAGTCATCCAGCCATCATAATTTGGCCCTTGTCAAAGTTGCTCAGATCTTTACCCATTTTTCCTGCTCCTAACACATCAACTTTGAGGACATAATGTTCACTTGCTGCCTAATATATATCTCACATATCCCACTTCACCTATAATCATAACCACAACACAAACTGTCCCTTCCCCATCCCAACATTCTGTTTGGATTTTTCATTTTCATTGATGAGTTATCTCTTTGCTGTAACCTGGTAATCTTTCACATATTCAAGCCCAAACAGGTATTTAAAAACGTATTCAGTTGGAAGGACAGATCCTTACAAAGCCTGACATTTTTGATTTTACTAATGCGGGGTGGGAATTCGTTTAGCCTTTATTGGGCAGATTTTTGGCACAATCATAGTTGGTATCTTTTGGGGTCCCCCACAATGATCGCCCGAGCCTCATTAAATGGAGCAAATTCATCAAGAAAATATTATAATATTATATTATAAGTTTTCATGTCTTATCTGTCGGTTGATCGCCACAGTCATTTTCTGAAGGCTACATTGGCATTCCGCTATTGCGTGCCATCTAAAATAGTTCTTACATCTTGTTGGTGAATTAAATCAAGGAAGGACCTACTGTACCATTTCATCTGTCCACATAATTATTGCTGGCTGCCCGAATTTTCCTGTTTACCCTTCCCAGACACTGGACTAAATCTTATTGCATGACTGCAAACGTATTAATAAAGGCATTAGTAATATGTTAAAACCTTTACCATTGCCATTTATTGCATCTGGAAAACATGACTGTCGGCATATGGAAATTCCATTGCTATCGAACTTTGAAATGACATCAATTTGTTGAGATATTCTGAAGATATCAGGTTGTGGAAAGTGCTACGCAAAGCACCTCCCACAAGTTGGATTGGTTTGATGGGCACTTCTATCTCGACATACGGAAATTCCATTGCTATCGAATTTTGAAACTTTCAACTGATGTTTCAGAAATTTAATCTATTTTTATCAAGACGTTGTAACATCTTTCTTTTTGTGACGTTCCATTAGTTTCTGTTTTGGTTTGGTTTTGAATGTAGTCCTGTCATGTTTGGTTTTTATTTGTGTTCCTACCTGCATCCTTTATTGGTCCATATTGGTTTCACCTGCACCTTGTTTGCTCCCTTGTTGTGTCCCTATTTAAGTTTTTCCTACCCCAGTGTTTCATGTCGGTCATTGAGTGTGAATGTTTTGTTTTGTTTCCTGTTTGCAATTGTTAAGAATAATAATGTGATGAAGTCAAATGTGATATGTTAATATTATTAATGTGATGAAGGCGAATGTGATATGTGAATAATGTTAATGTGATATGTTAAGGTTGATGTAGAAATTGAGGAGGAAGTTGGAAGAAGAAAGGTGCCGAATAGAAATTAAGCTGCAACAGGCTGGGGAGGGGGAGTCATGTACCACAAGTGCTGCAGTAACAGGAAAAACAAATGTTATTAGTTAGAGGGGTCTGACCTGGGATCCGCGCCTTATGGGCTGAGGCAAGACAAGGCGTAATTTGAGTACTCACGCCCTAGCAAGTAAGAAAGAATGTATATGTAGGGGGTAGATTAGAGACGGGGAGGGAACTAGAAAGGCTATAAAGACCGCACAGAGGGGAAGTAACTTTAGACTTGTTGGTAAGATATATGTCTCCAGATCTATGTCTCCAGATATATCTGATTGTGTAATCAATAAAATTGGCTGATTATTGATTATAATATTTTTCTCTTCCTTATTGACTTCATCTCATCAACTTATTCGGGTGAAACTGGACTAGTGAATACTTCTTGTTTATGCAACAATATTTCTTAGAAAACATTCAACATCATTTAACTCCATGAAGGCAAAATCTAAAATTGCCTTTTTTATTAAGGACAGATCTTGCATGTACAGTGGGTGTGGGTGAGGAGAACAAGTATTTGATTAACTGCTGATTTTGCAGATTTTCCTATTTACAAATCATGAAGAGCTCTGTAATTTCTATCATAGATACACTTCAAGTGTGAGAGATGGAATCTAAAACAAATATCCAGAAAATAGCCTTGTATGATTTTTAAATAATTATTTAGCATTTTATCTAATGACCTAACTATTTGATACATCAGAAAAGCAGAACTTAATATTTGGTACATAAACCTTTGTTTCCAATAACAGAGATCATACATGTCCTGTAGTTCTTGACCAGGTTTGCAAACACTGCAGAAGGGATTTTGGCCCACCCCTCCATATAGACATTCTCCAGATCTTTCAGGTTTCAGGGCTGCCGCTGGGCAATATGGACTTTCAGCTCCTTCCAAAGATTATATATTGGGTTCAGGTCTGGGGACTGGCTAGGACCTTGAAATGCTTCTAACCGAGCCACTCCTTAGTTGCCCTGGCTGTGTGTTTCAGGTCGTTGTCATGATGGAAGACCCAGCCATGACCCATCTTCAATGCTCTTACTGAGGGAAGGTTGTTGGCCAAGATCTCACAATACATGGCCCCATCCATCCTCCCCTCAATAGGGAGCAGTCGTCCTGTCCCCTTTGTAGAAAAGCATCCCCAAAGAATGATGTTTTCACCTCCATGCTTCACAGTTTGTGGGGGGTTGTACTCATCCTTCTTCTTCCAAACATGGCGAGTGGAGTTTAGACCAAAAAGCTCTATTTTTGTCTCATCGGACCACATGACTTTCTCCCATTCCTGCTCTGGATCATCCAGATGGTCATTGGCAAACTTCAGACGGGCCTGGACATGCGCTGGCTTGAGCCGGTGGACCTTTTAATCCGTGACGGCGTAATGTGTTACTAATGGTTTCCTTTGAGACTTAGGTCCCAGCTCTCTTCAGGTCATTGACCAAGTCCTGCTGTGTAGTTCTGGGCTGATCCCTCACCTTCCTCATGATCATTGATGTCCCACAAGGTGAGATCTTGCATGGAGCCCCAGACCGAGGGAGATTGACCGTCATCTTGAACTTCTTCAATTTTCTAGTAATTGCGCCAACAGTTGTTGCCTTATCACCAAGCTGCTTGCCTATTGTCCTGTAGCCCATCCCAGCCTTGTGCAGATTTACAGTTTTATCCCTAAATTTTATGTCCTTACACAGCTTTCTGGTCTAGGCCATTGTGGAGAGTTAGGAGTCTGTTTGATTGAGAGTGTGGACAGGTGTCTTTTATACAGATAACAAATTCAAACAGTTGCAGTTAATACAGGTAATGAGTGGAGAACAGGACGGCGTTTGTGAGAGCCGGAATTCTTACTGGTTGCTAGGTGATCAAATACTTGCAATAAAATGCTAATTAATTATTTTAAAATCATACAATGTGAAGTTCTGGATTTTTGTTTTAGATTCTGTCTCTCACAGTTGAAGTGTACCTCTGGTAAAGAATACAGACCTCTACATGCTTTCTAAGTAGGAAAACCTACAAAATCAGCAGTGTATCAAATACTTGTTTTCCCCACTGTAGTCACTAAGACAATAATGTCCAATTCCATTATTTAACCTTCATTATTAATTATGCAAACATATTATTGAAACATGTATATTACCTTTATTCAACAATCTTATAAATAATGAATTTGTACAATAGCTTTTTCCAATTTAGCCACACAGGTTATCACATAGCAAATTAAGTATAACCAAGTATAATTTGCACAGTGTTTTTTGCTGCACATACTGGATGAACCTAATTTGTTCTTTCTATGTTATTATAAAATTATTTTCTCTTGTTGCAGTCACAGATGTAGGTACCTTGACTGTGCATGGCAACGTAGTCCACCACATACTCAGCATTCCAATGTCCTCTTGAGAGAGTGTTCACTGTGTGGGCAGATTTTGGAGGAGATACACTCCACGCTCGCGTCATCATCTATTACATCCTTTTCATGCACTGACATTTAAACTGAATAAACATATCACTTTCATATCCATCACCCGCACACTGATGATCACATCATGTCATGCTCATTGATTTTGGCTGCGTCATTGCATAGGGTTGTCCCAGTGCTTCTGGAACAGTGCCTACCTTTCAAAAGTTTGGGTTCACGTCCATGAAAACATACATGAAATGAGTTCAAATTGGAAATATAGCAAAATGAATAGTAAAAATGGTGATTGACAGTGAAATAAATCTTTTTTTTTTTACTTCAATAATAATTTTGTCCTTCAAACTTTAATTTAGTCAAATAATCCTCTATTTGCAGCAATTATAGCATTGCAGACCTTTGGCAAATTAGTTGTCACTTTGTTGAGGTAATCTGAAGATTTCACCCCATGCTTCCCGAAGCATCTCCCACAAGTTGGATTAGTTTGATGGGCATTATATTTAGATGCTAACTGTATTCTGTTATTTTGCAGGCCTTCTTGTACTTGTTCAGTGACAAAGTTGAATCTAATCTAATCTTAAAAGGAAGAAGAATTAGTATCAAACTATTCAACAAGTCACATAACTGAATCCATAGTTATTATTATCAGGGACATTCACGAGGAAATCCCCAGATAACGCATACATCTGCTTGCCAATGTCAGACTTAAATTGAGACATCGTATTTGCATTTACAGTGTAGAGGTCAGCAGTACGTATGAAAGAATGGATCATATTCCATGTATAACACCAAGAGGTCGGCTTTGCACGTAGATCCAAAGGAATTATTTAACTGTGATGGCAATTAGTCGTGAACACGTCAAGTTAGATACCAAACAGGGATATTAGCTCCAGCTTGCTGTAATATAAATAAAAAATACAAATAAGTCAGCCTTAAACTGCTGAATTTTTTGTAACGATAAATACTATTGGAATCTTTAATTTGTGAAAACAATCAACTCTCCCTGTACACATCAGCAATGCATGAACATCCATAATAACCACTAATACAATTCCACTCCCCCATAATACTCTCCCAATAGCGCAAAACACAACCACTGATACAGTTACACCCTCCCAATAAAAATACTTCCCCTAAATACTCACAATACTCACAGATAAGGTTCAGCTGTTCTAGTAGGATTTTCCTTACATTTCCTTAGTTGCATCTCAGAGCAAAAGCCATGGTCCGCAAAGAGTTTCCAAAGCATCCGTCGGATCTCATTATTGAAAGATATCAGTCAAGAGAAGGGTTCAAAATAATTTCCAAAGCATTAGATATACCATGGAATACAGTGAAGGTCATCATCAAGTGGAGAAGATATGGCACACCAGAGACATTACCAAGAACTTAACTTCCCTCAAAAACGTATCAAAAGTTCAGAAGAAAACTGGTCAGGGAGGCTTCCAATAGGCCTACATCAACATTAAAGGAGCTGCAGAAATTTCTGGCTGTGTACTAAATGTGACAACAATCTCCCCTATTCTTCATATGAATGGGCTATGGGGTAGGGTGTCAAGACGGAAGCCATTTCTTACAAAGAAAAACCTCCAAACCTAGCTGAAGTTTGCAAAAACTAACATCAAGTTTTCCAAAAGCAGCATCATGGTTAGGGGCTGTCTTTCTTCAGCTGGAACCAGGGCCTTAGTCAGGGTGGAGGAAATTATGAACTGTTCCAAATACCAACAGTTCCAATTTTGGCACATCCATTAGAACGCTAAAGATGAAGATGAAGTTCACATTTTAGCACATCAACGACCCAAAGCACACATCCAAATCCACAAAAGCATGGCTTCACCAGAAACATTTTGGAATGACCCAGCCAGAGCCCAGACCTGAATCCAATTGAACATCTGTGGGGTGATCTGAAGAGGGCTGGGCACAGGAGATGTCCACGCAATCTGACAGACTTGGAATGCTTTTGCAAAGAGTGGGCAAATATTTCCACATCAAGATGTGCCTTGCTAATAGACTCCTACCAAAAAAGACTGAGTGCTTTAATAAAATCAAAATTTGCTTCATCAATGTAATAGTTTAAGCACACTTATGCAACCAGGCTAATTTGTTATTATGCTCCTTACACCTAATCCGGAAGGGTCATGATTCATATGGTGTAGTAGATTAGTCTTATTGCAATGAGTGACACTACGAGCTATGTCCCTACAACTCCAATGAGCACTGCCGGCATACAGTGTTTGATTCTGGTCCATTTTTATTTGGCCTATTGCCTTGCATGCCAGTGACCAACAGCATGAATAAGACAGGCTATGATGTAGCACACCATAGTCAACTTTTATAAAATAAAAAAATATTTCCCAGCAACAAAATCATGGCTAGTGAAAATGCTGAGTTGCTGGTTACTTCGGAAAACCACTAGCCACAGTGACTGGTGAGCAAACAGTTTAAAGTGAAGCGCTGGGTCCAAGACACTTTGGCTTGTAGGCCTCTCCAGGTCTCTGTCTAACCATTTGACGACCAGGTGGCAAAGCTAAAAATTTGACTTGTCGGAGATGACCCTACTCCATTCCCCCTAAGAGCCTGTTTTGAACCGTCCTAACCTTGCACTTCATCCTAGCTGCTGGTTTCCATTGTTTATCTAGGTCACTCGATGTCATCCTACAGTTGTTTAAATTTGTAATCTCAGTCAGTGGACTGTTGTTTTTTGCCCTCTGCCAGTCTGTAGCTTTGTTGTCTCCAATGTCTGTTGCTTGACCTTGTTCTTATGAACCGCTGTGTTAAAAATGTTCAGGATGGAAGCAACTTGACACTTACTGTATCCCTCTGCCAGTAAAGCCAGAATTGAACTTGAACTCTTCAGGTAAAAGCAGGGTCTTGATGTTGGAAGCAGCAACTCAACGCTAAGCAGGGAGAAAACTGCGACACGAGCAGGGAGAAATTCTCAACAACGGAGGCAGTTACCCGCAGCAAATTCAATGGAGAAAACTGGTTAGTACAGAGCCTTGATATAGCATACTCTCCGGAGGGCGAAGAGGCTACCTCACACCAGAGGCACACCAAATAGCAAACTACAAGGGAGCGAAGCGCTGGCAGAAACAAAACGTGCACTTTCCTGTCTTGATCACTGGAGATCTAGTAGATCGACCTCAGAGGAAAACTGTCTACTCAACCTTGTCTAGAGATTGATGATTTTAATATTGCCTACTATCGATGTATCTTTCTCAGAACAATGATAGGCGATTTCTGGTGTTTTTTTCTTTTTCTGATAGGACTTCATTGTTTCAAAGATTAGGCAACTATTTGTCAGATATCTGTAACATATCGCTGCGTTCATGATAAAAAGTATATGTAATTTATCATGATATATGAGAAGAAAAGTGTGTTGGGAAGCACTCTGCCAAATAATGATGATCTGCATGTGATGCAGCCACCTCAACTCCATACAGGTAGGCCATGTGATTATACTTGCTCTGGATCTCAGAAAAAAAGGGATCATTGATTATCATTGGCTAATGACGCCATTGACCTTAAGCTAAGAGTAAAGGTGTAGATCACAGTTTATTTCAGTAATTTTTGTTTTGAAAATTGCAGGATATGTTCGCGCGTGTAAACCCTATTTGAGTGTGGTTGTTCACGATTGCTAACATGCATTCACATGCCTGGGGTTTCTGCATTGTTTTGACAATGCTGGTGGTTGTGGAGCAAAACATCTAACTACTGCAAATGTAATGTATGCATATCTTCATACTTGTATACAATAACTGTCAGTTCCCTTTTTGAGAAATTGACATTTATTTTACCACAGTGTTTTGAAGCAATTACAAATTTAAATACAACACAAATAGCCTCTTCTGTTAACACGTACCTATGTTTTGGTTAATGCTCAGATAAAGTATGATTCTGGAAGATCAAGGGTAATTGGATGAATTTGAATGACTGACATTTGACAGATATTCAGTGTGAATATATGACAGTCAATTAGTGTGTAATAGAGGTCTAGCCCAATCATATTAAAGTAGAAAGCAATGGTTTAGAAACCTTTCCAAAGGCATTGTACATAAACCATAAAGTAAATGCTAATTCTATTTTTGGCAAGCTACAAAATCTTCATCTGCTTATGCGTTGTCGGGTCGTGGGGACAGCAACTTCAGTAGGGGAACACCAAACGTCCCTTACCCGAGCTACATTTGCAAGCTCTGACAGGGGGATCCCAACGCGTTCCCAGGCCAATGTGGAAATATAATCTCTCCACCTAGCCCTGGGCCTACCCCAAGGTCTCCTCCCAGCTGGACGTGCCTGGAACACCTCCCTAGTGCGGAGACGTCCTGATGCCCGAACCACCTCAACTGGCTCCTTTCAATGAAAAGGAGCAGCGGCTCTACTTCGAGTTCCTCATGGAGGACTGAGCTTCTCACCCTATCTCTAAGGAAGACGCCAGCCACCCTTCTGAGAAAACTCATTTCAGCCGCTTGTGTCCACGATCTAGTTCTTTCGGTCATGACCCAGCCTTCATGACCATAAGAGAGGGTAGGAATGAAAATTGACCGGTATATCGAGAGCTTTGCCTTCCGGCTCAGCTCTCTTTTCGTCACAACGGTGCGGTAAAGCGAATGCAGTCTGCTTTTTGCAGATGATGTGTTCCTGATGGCATCATCGGTCTGTGACCTCCAGTACTCACTGGACTGGTTCACAGCCAAGTGCGAAGCGGTTGGGATGAGGATTAGCACCTCTATATCTGAGGCCATGGTTCTCAGCAGGAAACCGATGGAGTGCCTCTTCAGAGTAGGGAATGAGATTTTTCCCCGAATAAAGGAGGTCAAGTTTCTCGGTGTCTTGTTCGCGAGTGAGGGAAAAATGGAGCAGGATATTGGCCACAGAATCGGAGCAGTTACATAATCTGTAAAATTTTATAATCCCACAAAAGTTGGTTATATTCCTATTTGTCTTTTAATGCCTCTTAATATGAAAGTAATCAGATTATGTTACTGAGTTTGAGTAATCCAAAAGTTACAGTACTCATTACAAATGTTTACAGGTAACTTGTAACTGTACCAGATAACAATTAAAAACTGACCAACCCAACCATGTAGCCAAAACACCAGCTGACTGCTTCTTCCCTCAATCGTTCTTGCGTTGTTTGGAGCTGTGCTTTGGGTCACTGTCATAATGTAGGAATAAATTGACTCCAGTCAAGCGTCGTCCACAGGGTATGGCATGGCATTGCAAGATGGTGTCAAGCACTCCTCCAGCATCTTATCTTTAGGTCTGTGTTTCACGAATATTCTTATTTGTGATACAGACCTCAAAAAAAGATTTTTCTGTCCAAAACACAATTTTCCAATCTTCCTGTGTCCAGTGTCTGTGACGACCACGCCATCTACTGCCCATCCTCCCCCTGCAGGAGGCGGGCTTCGGCGTTCGACGTCACCGACCTTCTGACACCATCGCCCCATCTCATCAACTCATTGCACCTGTTGTCTCGTTTAGTGCACCTGATCATCATTTAGTCATTCCCCTCAGTATATATGTTCCCTCTGCTCCCTTTGTCTTTGTGTGTTATTGTCTCCACGATTACAGAGCATATGTCAGCTCAGCTTTATTAAATGAATTCTAACATTATAGCTCCGCAGTCCGCTTCCTCCTTCCACGATCACCAGAACGCTGACAGAATAACACACCACAAAAAACAGAAGAAAATGGAGCACGGAGCTCAAAAAGAAGCCGGTGTTGCGGAGATCATACACGGCCACACCAACATGATGGCCAACCTAGGCGCCACCATGAACACCCTCGTCCAGGCAGTTCAGCGCCTAGAGTTGGCCCGGTCCACTCCCGCAGCACCGGCTGCATTACCGCCTCCCCAGCCTACCCATCCCGGTATTGGAGCGATGCCCATTCCGCTTCCCCGGGATTACGACGGGACGGCGGACCGCTGTCAGGGTTTT
>JACXGJ010012981.1:0-17036 GCA_016801105.1 Esox niger
CTGCCCCGCGGTCGTCGCCCCCCACGGAGGACTGGCCGCCGTCGACGCCGCCCACGGAGGACTGGCCGCCGTCGACGCCGCCCACGGAGGACTGGCCGCCGTCGACGCCGCCCCTTCTGCCCCGGCCGCTCCTCCGCCGCCCGAGCCTGCGGAGCCCCCTACTGTCCCGGCCGCTCCTCCGCCGCCCGAGCCAGCGGCTCCCCCTTCTGTCCCATAGTCAGGACGTGGCAAATAGAGGTGCCTCTAGCCACCTCTATGCACTTGGGTCTCCCCAATTGGAGGCAGGTGTTGTGTATTGCCTCCAATTGGGGAACCTATTTAAGTTGACTGTTTTGGGCACATGTTGTGGTTTATTTTGGTTAGCAGCCGTAGGCTACACAACCCAGTCATATTGTCTGCTTTGAGTTTGTATGTTTGTTTTCTTTCTTTATTAAAACATGGATTATTACCTCCATACCGTCTCTGCGCCCGTGTCCTTCCAGCAACATGACAATCTGGTTCAGTAGCATCAGTTTGTGAAGAACATATGGACAGTTTTTCTCACATTGAGATGCAAATTTCAGTCACTGAGACTCTTTGTAACCTCAACCATCACAGTATGGAGTTCTTGTGCAGCTATGTAGTTGCAGATTAGTCTACCCTCAGGAAACAAAATAAACAAATAATATTTCTGGAATACCTTGTACCCTGTTTCAGGAATTTGTGCCTTGTCCCAGCGTTCTGGTAAAGCTCTGAAATGTAGGCGGCTGTAGGGTGCCTTTTTGCTAAAATATAAACAATAATAAAAAAATATTTTAGTTGAGTAAATTTTTTTTACAGTGAGTCCTTTTCTATAGACGTATCAAAAGGTAAGAGAGAACACTAAAAGCCTAGTCATGGAGTGAACTATGCTCGGGTGTATTTTAGCAAGTTGATTTATTTGAAAACATTAACATATTTCTATCACCTGGTTTTGATAGTTTGTACATCACTTGAAGACACAAACACAGGCCGTCTTCTTACTACCTTCTTGGTGCCGTACTGCTTGTTTGTTTGAATCATATCTGAAATTGAACAGAGCTGTTGTAACCCTAGAATTTGTTGCAATACACAAATGAACATCTACTGACTTAAGTAGCTAAAAATTCATAAATTGTCAGACATAATTGTCTTTCCAAACCTGCTAAGCTGTGTCCACAGCTACAATCAATCAATCAAATGTATTTTATAAAGCCCTTTTTACATCACTAGTTGTCACATAGTGCTTTCCCAAAACACCCGGCCTTAAACCTTGGGTGTTTTGTAGTATACAGTGCTGGACCTAGCCTTTTGGGGGCCCTAAGCAAAATTAGTTTTGGAGGCCCCCTGTCCCATAGTAATCCAGGGCTCACTAGAATTCTGGGGCCCCCTGGCAGTTGGGGGCCCTAAGTGGCTGCTTATGTCTAGGACTGGCCCTGGTAGTATAGAAAAAATACACCCATATTTCACTAGCAAAAATATATTTTCCTAAATACATCATTAAACACATAATGAATCACTGTGCTGTGTAATGATTCTTAGAATATGAATGTATTACCGCTAACTGGTATCGTTAATACATACCTGCATATTTGATATGCACTAGAGATGCTATGACAGCATATTTTTGGGATATCATAGAATATGTGTTCACCTGGGAAACTAAGTTTGTAGGTCTGAGATCCTGCGTTGAACTCCACAACTGCCTTGTTATCTTCTTGGAACCTCTGCTCCAGTTCTTCACTAGTGACTGTTGCTGATCTGTGTCCACCATTCTTTATGACAGGACAAATTATTAACCTGTTTTACATTTGAAGACTGACTAGAATTTTTCATATTTCTACATATCCACTTCAAAATGTATTCCTGGATAATCGGCAAACCAAATATGTATATTACATAGCAAAACAAATTCTTAAAATATCATAAAAATTACACAGACTTGACTGGCTACAACATATCACACCAAATTCCTGATGAACTATACAATTGGGAGTATGTTGTACCCCATAAAGGGGACCTCTTTTGGCTCATTAGCACCCTTCTTACAATTACAGGGCTCGAGAGTGCATTTTCAATACTATTTGTTGTCACTCACGGCTGATGCATATGGAATCCACATTCCATACTCATCCTCCCAGAACCAGGTCCACTCTGTGGTTAGGATAAATGTAGGCTGAAGCACAGAGGACACAGTGGATATACGTCGGACTTTGTTGAAGCCGCGGGTCATTGTATCGAAACACACAGGCTGGACACCCCGACTACAGAGAATGAAAGAAAATCCTCACCAATCCCAGGAGGCAAACTGTATAATATTACGCTTGCGAGAAGCGCAAGGCATTAAAGGGACATTTCATTTTAAGAGACATTTATTTTTACTTATGTGATTTCTAATCACTTATTTGCGTGTCCATTATCATGTTATTAACACGCCATGTGTAAACAAAATTGTGAATTCCTCACGCAATAAAAACATTTGTTTGGTTTCTGTCTTTCACTGGTAAAAACTGGCCATCTAGACTTTCTGGTTTGTGTCCAGAATCCATAGCAATGTCTAGCTTTGCTTGCAATGAGGATCGTGGAATCAACAGAAGCAGTGATTGTTTTTCAGTGGAGAATCTCTAGAGAATCTCTAATAACTAGCAGATTGACCATAACTTCTGTACCTGTCCCCTGTGTGATTAAGCAATTGGCACAACACAATTGACAAGAAAACAGCTACAAATAATGATTCAGTTCATTTTTAGATTAGACAGCAGGCAATGACGTCAAAAATAAAGTGATGGTGCATCAATGCCTACGTTTGGAATAGCCACATAACTCATAATCATGTAGCAGGGACACTGAAAAAACACCCCTAACAGTATGGTATGGAGGATGTTCTTGGTAATTCCTTGTATTAGCAGCCATTAATAAAAATAAATCAAATCTTTAACAAAGGGCGCACCTGTATGTTTTTGCAGGGATGCAGTAGTCCTTCTCAATCTCCTCGTTGTCTTTAAGAGCTGTCCAGATTTGTCCCACCCTCTCTTCCCATTGGTAGGGCATGGTACAGTGGACTTTAAAGCACTTATCTAATGTAAGAATACAGAAAACATAACACTTAATGTGTTTAAGTGTTATGTTTTATATAACTATTGATTGTTTAAAATGGTATGCTTTCCAAAAAAACATTCTTACCACCATGTTTGCAACTGCCCTTGATAAAGTACATACATATCTCTGTTTTATCTGAAAAAGAAAAAACAAAATGTAATTTACCATGCAAATTAGAACCGCATTCTAATAGCTTGAGTATGTGTGTAAATGTATAATATTTTTCATCATTGGATCTTTAGCACCAATAACCATGTACATACACAGCTGAGCATCAGATATGGGGATTTTCACAGGCAGACTAATTTTCACTTTCTGTGCTGAGAGATTGTCCTCCCAACTGTTTTTTATATTTTGATGTTAGAGAAAATAAGTCATCAAAACACTTGGCGATGGATGACTGAATGGATTATGAGAATGTGTGCAGCTCATATTATGTGCAATATAAATAATGTTTGGTTTAGGCATCATACAGGGTAAATGTCCCATTCATATGTTCTTTGAAAGAAATCCCTATTTAAACATACACACGGACGCTCATAATTTCACCACTGTACTTAGTGCAGTATTGCCATTACCTTGAGCAGATCTGTTGAACACCTGGCTTGTGTTTGGGGTGGCAGCAGCCAGAGCAGTAGCATCATGGTCAGACACTTGTTGGCGTACACCCCTGGGTCTAGTCACCCCATCTACAGCATGAAAACTATGATTAGGTTTAATAGTATATAGTATTTCAATTTAAAGTAATAATTCAATTTGTGTTATATTTTGCTCAAGAGAAGGTCAAGAACATGCTTCATGATATGCTGAAATTGTTGGCAGTACAATGACAACTCTCTGGAACTCTGTTAGATTGGTTACTTGTATTAGCGATATGCCAGATATTCTTACCTCTTGGTATTTGCTGTTTTCTTTGCTTGGTATGGCCTTGCTTTTGCAACCATTCAATGTTCATGTACACAGACTTCAGGGAGCCAATGAGACAATTGGGCACCCCTTTATCCTGCAGGGTTTTAAATGGATGGGGTTCGTAGAAATCATGACATTTGGAACAGTTGCAGCTGCTTCTGAAAAACCTCTCACAGATATGGAGCCTCTTGCAAGTCTCTCCATCTACACATTTTCCATACTCTCCTGGACCATTGTTGTAGTTGTGGCACACCTAGCAGAAAGGAAAACATTTGTGGGAGGACTGTATTAGGGACGAAGGCAGGCACACTCACACAAATGAGCACACATTCACACACAAATGAGCACACAACTTTGTATTTTATTTCATTACATTGTAAGACATTGAGAAACAGTGAAATAATTTCACATTGACTGACTATTGGTACTTGGCAATTGTTTAATAAAAACTATATGATTGTTTAATATATTATGAAAGTAGTCAACCTTCTACCGAGCAAAGTTTGACTACAACTTTTACCCTGTCCTTTCCATTCTCCTGTTCAACAGTGTCTTTGTTCCAATGGAGTGAGATTTCTGTCTTGTCTATTGAGCTACAGTTTCCATATTTTAATAATATCTCTGAAATTTGGATCTACAGCAAAAACGTCTGCATGTTAAGAAAAGGTCATTGGAAGTTTGTATTTAATATTTATTACACTAAATTCCTGTGAAAACTGTGTACTTATATAAAACAAATAATGACAAAGAGTGAAAAATATCCATGGTACCTTATATGTCTAATAAAAACTAGATCATTGATAAATGAATACTAAAAGTAGACAGAGGAAGTAGTGGATTACAACGTTTAGCCTGTCTTTTCCTTTCCGGAACCTGTAGCACACTTACTGGTGGCAAGAGGAAGCTGTCATTCTGAAGAAGCAGAGTACACAGCTCAGCTCTGTTTAGTTCCTCCAGTCCATGTTCCTTTAGGATTGTTCTGTTATCCACCGAGGTCAAATCATGGCTGAAGCGACACCCTGTTCTGTAGTGAATAAAAATTGTCTAGGTTTATATTTTTTGCAACTACATTCTATTATCTTTAGTACAACTAAGAAACATTTAAGCAACTATAGCCTGTAACTATGACGCGTTTCAATTCAATGAGTAATTGCACGCCTAATAACTAAAGTAACTACAGAATAACTAAAGTTGGCCGAAAGTAGGCTAGGGGTAGTAAAGCAAATACGTCTATGTACAAAAAGTTCCCCAAAGGACTTTTGTCTATGAACTAGGTCTAGGCCTACACTAAAATCAGAAAACCAATAGTAAAATCAGTAACATAAAATCGGAGAGAAGTGAAGTTGGTGGACATGCCTTCTTTGAAGAAACGGACACTCTCCAAGGAGAAAGCGTTTACAAAAATGTAAATTTCTGCATCCACGGCAATTTTGGGACCTGCATAGTCGAACAACTGTCTTGGCGACAACTCTTCGCTCTCCGTAAAAATCAACTACACAAAACATATCTTCATTCAAAATTACGTCTTGCACTGACACGTTCCAGTCATTGTAAAAATGGGTTTCTAGTTCACTGATATTCATTGACCCATTATTGGCGCAAATACGTTTTAGAATGGTTGATTCCATAATTTCTAACGCGCTGACAATCAACGTTGATGTATACTTCCTATTCTTTTAACAAATGCGACGAGGAAATTCTGAACGCCGGGGGCAGCTTGGCTGACGTTATTTCGAGTGAATCGAAAACGAAACTGTAGCCTCAGTAGCGCTCTCCTACTAAAGCAAATACGTTGTTCAAATCAAACACACCAATTGCAAGATCTTGCAAATGTTCACTGTTTTAAATACATTATGTTGACTGGCATTGAAAAAGACCACAACATAAGTCTTCCGAGCAATATTAAAAAAGAACTTGTGTCACAAAAATGTAGAATACTTCAGAATAAAAGTCGCCGACGTATTAGGAGAACATTTATATAAACCTCAATTTATTCGTTATTTACAGGCACTAGGCCAGGACCAATACGCGGTGATCAAGTTATAAGGAGGTTATCATTTTTGAAATGCTGACATACAAAAATACTTGACAGGTTTGAACAGGGGCTTTACAGATTTGTCACGCAAATGCCATCAAGGAATACCATTGCTATGAAAGGGTGCACATGGTCTGCAACAATACTCAGATAGGTGGTATGTGTCAATGCAACATCCACATGAATGACAGGACCCAAGGTTTCCCTGAGGAACTTTGCCCAAAGCATCACACTGCCTCCACCGGCTTGCCTTCTTCCCATAGTTCATCCTGGTGCCATGTGTTCTCCAGGTAAGCGACACACACCCGGCCATCCACATGAAATAAAAGGAAACATGATTCATCAGACCAGGTGACATTCTTCTATTGCTCTGTGGTCCAGTTCTGATGCTCACATGCCCATTGTGGTCCCTTTCAGCAGTACAGGGGTCATTATGGGCATCCTGACTGGTCTGTGTTAACCCAGCCCAATACCCAACAAACTGCAATGCACTACATTGAGGTAAAAAGGTATTTTATTTGAACAGTGAGAGAGAATAACAACAAACAAATCCAGAAAATCACATGTCAACATTTTTATAAATTGATTACTGACCACTGCAGACCGGGAACTCCCCAGAAGGCCTTCAGATGTGTAGATGCTCTGACCCAGTCATCAAGGCATCACAATTTGGCCCTTGTCGAAGACACTCAGATCTTCACGCTTTCCCATTTTTCTTGCGTTTAACAAATCAACTTTGAGGACAGAATATTCACTTGCTGGCTAACATATCTCACTCACTGACAGGTGCTACAATATTGAGATTATCAGTGTTATTCACTTCACCTGTCAGTGGTCATCATTTTATGGCTATCCGCACAGCAGAATCAATGCATACACTACATGGCAATAGTATGTGATCACCTGACCATCACACCTATCTGAACTTGTTGAACATCCCATTCCAAAACCATGGGCATTAATGTAGACTTGGCCCCCGTTTGCAGCTATAACAGCTGCCACCCTTCTGGGGTGCCTTTCCGCAAGATTTTGGAGGGTCCCTGGGAATTGGTGCCCATTCAGCCAAAAGTGCATTTGTGAGATCAGGCACTGATGTTGGACTTGAAGGCCTGGTTCGCAGTCGCTGTTCCAATCCTTCCCATACCTGTTCAGTGGGGTTGAGGTCAGGGCTTTGTGGGCGGCAACTCGAGTTCCTCCACTACAACCTCGTCAAACCATGTCTTTATGGACCCTCTTTATGCAAAGGGGAATAGTCAAACTGCAGCAGGAAAGCACCCAATTGTCAAAAAAAAAATTGTATGCCATAGCAATAAGATGACCCTTCGCTGGAGTTAAGGGTTCTAGTTGAAACCCTGAAACACAGTCCCAAACCATTATCCCTCTTCCATCTAAATTACAGTAGGCACTATGCATTCCAGTAGGTAGCATTATCCTGGCAACCGCCACGCCCAGATACATCCAGATAATGATGCGTGATTCACTCTAGACCAGTGTTTCTCAACCCTGCTCCTGGAGGCACCCTGCCCTGCATGTTTTAGATCTCTCCTCAGCCCAAACATACCTGATGTAGCTCATCAAGGACTTTATAATGAGTTGATCATTTGAATCAGGTGTTCAGGAGCAGGGTTGAAAAACATTGCTCTAGAGAATATGTTTCCACTGATTAGAAATCAGATCATAAATCAGAGTAGCAAAGACCACATCTGCAACTTTGATATGATCATGTAGGAATTCAGCCGTTAATGGTTTTGTCAATACAGTACCCACCAACAGGGATAATTCTATTGTTTATTGAATAGTATCCCAGGAAATGCTGTCTCATTCGTTAGGATAGTCATCTCACAGATAAAATAGCAAACACTAATATTCATGCAGCAGGCATGGTCACACAGAATACCACAACACAATAGCTCAAGCCTATTGGCTAATTAATCACGAGCTTTGACAAATCATGACATCCTGGGAAAGTGAGTTCTAGTGAGCATACATTCACACAATATTCTCATGTGTATTATGTTCAACCATACATGGATTAAACTGTGAAAATACAATTGTACTATAGTTTCCCAAACATATTAAAGGGCCAGTACAGTAAAAACAAGGCTGCCTATAACTGAAACACTATTAATGTCCACACTATGAGGTTGGAATAATACTGAAACATTTTGATATTATATGTGTAAACAAGTGTAAAGTCTAAATACTAAAAAAGTGTTTTATTCAGACAGCATTTCAGCCTACAAATAAATGTAATATGTAAAAAGACTGCGATAACTTGGTTAAGTTTGTTTCCATTCGAAAACTAGTTAACAACTATTGATTCATTACATATTCAACATGCCAAAAGTGTTGCCTACCGTTACCTTGACTACTCTCTGGGACTCTGTTAGATCGGTTACATATATATGTGATTGTATTAACTTAAGCTTTTGGTTATTCCTGCTTGCCTTGTTTTGCACGGTCTTGCTTTTGCAACCATTCAGCGTTCATGTACACAGACTTCAGGGAGCCAATGAGCTTTACAGGAACACCTCTGACTTGCAAGGATTGAAATGGGTGGGGTTCAAAGAAATCATGACATCTGGGACAGTTGCAGTTGTCTCTGAGGTATGTCTCACAGATATGAAGCCTCTTGCATTTCTCACGTTCTTCACATTTTCCATACTCTCCTACATCATTGTTATAGTCATGGCACACCTAGCAAAGAGAACATTTTGTATAAGGAAAATGTGAAGCATGCACAAAATCTACATTATTATTGGAAAAAGAGTTAAAAAAATTCAAAGTTTATTTTAAATGAAATGCTTAAAACCCTGCACAATATTTCTAAGGTTTGGAGAAACACATTTTAATGTAGTATCTCATGACTGCAACACATAAGGCATTATAGGCTATTTACTGAACATGTTTGGGGTGATGAAACAACAAAGCACCATTTATTTTTTATAAAGGAAAGCAAAGGGTCATGGGAAGGGATGAGCCATGAGTAATACACTTAAACAATAAAATGTATATCAAAAGGGAGATGGCTTAATAGGCACAGCCAATGCTCCCACAGAAGCTATGAGAGAGATACAGGGATTACCAGTCAATATCTAGCAATATCATGCTTTTGCTCTCAGTTAATAGAACTATTACCTAGACAGAGCATACTTGAGCATAAGGCAGAATACTTACTGGTGGTAAGAGGAAGCGGTCATTCTGAAGAAGCAGAATGCACAGCTCAGCTTTGTCCAGTTTCTCTAGTCCGTTTTCTTTGAGAATTATTCCGTTGTTCCCAGAGGTCAGTTCATGGCTGAAGCGACATCCTCCTCTGTAGTCAAATGTAAACAGTCAAATTAATTGACAACCTTGATTTCCTTAATGCATCCCCTCATGTGCACATAATGTGTATTACATATAGCAGACTGATTTGTAAGCCTGTTTCTTATTGTTAACTACATTGTAAGATATTTAGTTTACGCGTAATTGCATGCGAAATTCTAGAATAACAAGCAATAGTGGCTTGGACCTAGAGAAAGTAAAAATGCACAAAAATACAGGTATTGTTTTTGTCTGGATTAGACAAAAACAGGTTTTAAATACGTCTATGTAACAAACGTTCCTTTTTGCCTGTAACTAACACATTAAAAAAAATAAAAATAAAAAGTTTTTTATATTGGGAGGCAACAAAGTCAGTGAGCATGCCTTCTCTGAAAAAAAGGGCAAACAGGAATCGTTTACAAAAGTGTAAATTTCTGCATCCATGGCAATCTTGGGATTTGCAGAGTCGAACATCAGTCTTGGCTACAACTCTTTGCTCTCCGTTAAAGACAACTAAACAAAACCTTTCCCGATTTAAAATTACATCTCGCACTGACACGTTCAAAACACTGCGCAAATTGGCCTCTATTTCCTTCACGTTCATTGATCCATTATTTGCACAAATCAATTTCGTTACAGTTGATTCCATAATTTCTTCCACAACCACAGCGGTAGATCTATTCTTTTCTGTTTGCAAATACAACTACGACATTTTCTGTTGCGGAAATGGTTATATAATTTCGGGTAAATTGAAACCGAAACTGTATCCTGCTTTAGTTGAAAGAAATAGAGCGTTCAAATTATTCAAAACAAATGTCAACACCATGCAACTAACATATTTGAAATGAAACATAGGTCTGGTATTGCAAACCAACATGTATTTTGCCCAATCAGAAAAAAAAGAAAACTATGATATGATGATTTCAAAACTGAACAAATAAACACAGATATAGTAAACGGACTGGCATTGAGCTTCCTGTCTAAACGTAGCATGTTTATGATTTAATGTAAATACGTACGTCCACTGTATATTGTTCTAATAAAATGTAAAAAGTAGTTTCTGTCTTGTATTTAAAAAAACGTAAATACCAACTATGCCCAATAGATGTCATAATCATCCTATTCAAAGCCTACAGGCATCTCTTCTCACTGAAATCAAATCACTTTCCGAGATTTAATGTTTTAACATATCATTGTTAACTATATAATAATAATCTTGAGGTAATTTTCATCCTTACACGTTTTCATGATTCTTTATAGTTTATATGAGTGACCTCATTATTCCATATATCATATAACACTAGGACAGAGTCTGAAGTTACATTTGTGGCAATGGTGGGATAGCGATTGTGTACTATGCCATGTATGTGCTAATATGTGCCCCATATGTCATCAAAACCACTCCCTTTCAAACTTGGAATTTCATGGTTAAGTGAGGTATGATAGCGATTCTAATTATAGATTGTGCACATCTACAACGTATAACGTTGTATACGAATGTTGTAAATATAACTTGTTATTCACAAGTCCCAGAAAGCATCTTTAACATTTTAAGGATAATGCTTACACTGATAATGCCTAACACTACATTAAGACCCAAAAGCAAAGGATTGTTTCCGAATAAGATTTTGTGTCTGTGGAATATACATATCAGTTTGCGGCTATAGAGGCTAGTGATGGTGGCTAGTGCCTGCAGATCATCCACTAATAGAACCACGACCCTACTACAGCTGACGCTGGTCACAACTAAGTCCACAAATAATGTTTTCTACTAGGCCTAACTGACAACGGAAAGAAGGGCATACATCTCTACAAACAAGCAATTCGCAGCAATTAAGAATAGAGTGTATGCGCGTTCACACCATGGGGGTACGATTTCGGGAGGGGGCAATTTTCGCTACAACACCAGCTCTTCATGAACTGGGATCAGGCTGGGCTTCAGTTCTAGTACGCATGTTCAAGTAGTCTCCTGAAACCGGAACTGAAAATATGTCATCCCCGAGAATCGCCATACGACAGTTAGTAGATGCCTTTCATAATACCGGCGCCCATTTAGAAGAAAGTCTCTAGGTCACCGTACCTCAGACATATTGACACCTCTAACCACGACGCCATGACACATCGGGGAATCGCAGGATGGGGAGGGGTCTAGACAGGTTACAATTTGAGCAAACTCGTGTAATGTGAGCACGCTTTGGTCGCAGACTTCAGGATGACACGAGTACTGACCATTTGCATACTGTGAGTGTTTATAAGATTTGTTGTGGTCTAATAACAAATGCATAGCTTTTTAGTGTTATTTATAAGCAGAATTGTCATTATCCAGATATCGGCTTCCCTTTAAGAGACTATTCGGTCTGCAGGCCGAACCAAAGGGTGTCCCCTGAATACAATTTTCTCATAGGCTCTCTGGATCTCGTAGGCGTCTCTTTCTTGTAATGATCCATTTGGAATCTGCCCTCCCCAACAAATAACGCCTACAACACTCGGGGAACCAATGAAGATATTATACGCTAGTGACACCTTTTCGTCCAGGATGCAGCCAAACGTTGTGCGACAAGGGGGCTGGGCTCAGTTGTGGGAATTCACGTCATTTCGTCGTTTACACATCCAAACCATTGAGCAGCACAACGGAGATGTCCGCCTTTTAGTCCAGTCTTCCAGGAAGAGAATTAACCAACGCGTCGCCGAAATGTAGATCGTAGCACCAACTGAAAACAAAGAACTTTCAAGCGTCTATGATAACTTCTTTATTGCGCTGCTCATAACCCTCCCAAAGTCGGGGAGTCGGGGTGTCGGTGTTTTTCTGTTTTATTTCAAAGAGGAGAACGGGAAAAGCAAAGTGGGAAGAGGAGAACTTCCTTGAATTGAACGAGACATGTCCGATTCCCCGTTGCAGATAACCACCAAGGTATTTTAAATTAGTTCTGGGTGAGACTCGATTAAGGCATTGATTCGCGTTTTTTGACAACCGCTACGTTTGTTTTGGTTATCATCTGTTGCTGAAGGGAACGTTTCGCCTCACTGTTACAGCGCTGGTCTTTCCATGCTGCGCGCAAGTTTACCGACTTCGCAGCACACCTGAGCTACACGTTTTCGTGACTAACATTTTCTGAGTGGATGGCTTGTTTGAAACCACCAAACATTTCACGATTCATATTAATAATATTGTCGGTTAAGTAATGCTTATTGGTCATGACATTGCATTTGAATTGTGTCTATGATGGTTTTACAGCATTTACATACACAACCATATATAATAGAAATAATATATGTACGTACATCTGTTTAGGCCTCATTTAAAACAGTTACAGATCATTCGGCATGACATGAATGTTATTATCATGTTATTGCCTTGTATCAGCTGTCTGAAGTTGTGTCTCATAATTTCAGGTGACAGGGGGAGGAAGTAATTTGGTATTTTTGTCATAAATTGGATTATAAGGCTATATAGATACTGTGAAATTCAATGTTAGTGTCTTGCAGGGTTTACTTAGGATAGGTGACATGCCCCTCTAAATGCTCACACTCCATGAGTGTATTATCTGTCTGTAGGCGTTTTGCACCAGGTGAAAGTTGACTACATTCGTTTTGGAACCTGACTGTCTCCCGGACCTGAGTCTCTCCAATGCCTCGTTCAAAGCCAGCAGGCGATATTGGCTCAAAACAGAAGTTACGTAATTCAGAATCGGAGTCACAGAAGTAAATGTTCACCTCGTAAGTAGGCTGGTCGGTGGAATGTTACTTCACGTTGTAGACAACCTATAGATACATAATCCACATAATCCACAAAGTTTATGTACAACTGTGTACATTTGTGTGGAACATACAATAATGAGATGCGTATTCAATATGCATTGATTTACAGATGATGAACATGTTTACTGTATCAGAATAGTACATCTAGGCATGAACGGTGTGCTAGAGTTCAGTTATTAAGTTCCCTGTTTGGAGTTGGTTTGATGTGTTGAGCATAGTCTTATTTTAGTGTGGGACCGACGGCTAATTCCTGAGGGCCACAGCACTGGAGAACAAGCTGTTCAGGTGGCAGCTATTCTGGGCTGATGATTGTCCTGTGTTGCTTACCTACCAGTGGACCATTTCGTTTTACGTGATGCGAGAGAGGTAGGTGAGGATCTTTCCCGCATGCCTCCTTGCCCTGAGGTCATGCAGGATCTCTATGGTAGGTAGGTGGCAGCCCATGATCCTTTCTGAATACCCTACAGTGTGTTTGCCCCTGCAGTGGCAGACCCAAACCAGACTGTGACGGAGGAGGTGCGGATAGATAATACGGTTGATGTGTAAAGCCGGATCAGAATTGACTGGAAGATATTTCGTTTTTTCAGCTGCCGCAACTAGTACTTCCGCTGTATGTTATTTGGGGATTGCTGTAATGTTGTCCTCCCACCTGAGGCGGTGGGAGATGACGGTCCCTAGGAATTTCAATGATTCAACGGCAGTTACAGCTGCGCGCTCAATCTCAGAAGGAAAATGTGTTGTGTTTCATTAACAAATGGAGTCAACTAATCAGTAGGATTTCTTAATTTATTAAAGGTATTGCTTTTGATAAATAATGTGCATTTCTGGATGATGCACCATTCAAAACTAAACTGAGCAGCATAAATTATGATATAATTTGAGATGGGTGTCCTTCCCTCCCTGTTTTTGCCCTGATCTGTAAGGGGCCATGTTGCTTATGCCACTGTGTCTCAGTAGAACTCCATCTCAGCCATATCTGTAATTTAACCCCTTTTTGTTTAATTTGGAATCAGTCCATAATCTGTCATTATTGGCTATATATGCTCCTGAATACATTTTAAAGACAAGAAAAGTTAAAAACATTCCTGTGTTGGAAATATTTGCTTCTAATTATTGGGACAGTGAATATATATATTTATTTATTTATTTTTGGGCTATGTACTTCAAAGTTTTGCATTTTAAATCATTACTGCATACTTTTTAGGTTATTTGTGTGGGTGGTTTCACCATTTGAATATAAAACCATTTGCGTTTAAGTCATTTAGCAGATGCTCTTATCTAGATCATCCTGTAGCAGTGGGCGCGCAAACAATGTCATACTGTATCCCTTATGGAATCAAACGCACCCCATAGCATTTCAAGCAGCATGCTCTACCACAGATCTGTACAGGACTCATTTGTTTTACAGGACCCCAGTTTCAGGGAATTCAGTGTTTTCATACAGATCCTTAAAATTTCCTTAGTAGGTTATTTGGTTGCATATCCATCTTCGACCCATTGATCCCACCAGATGCCGGGTATTTTATCTGGGGATGCTCTGCCAGGCTGGTAGCCATCTTTAGTTCTTTGGAGTTCTTTTTACTTTACTTGCCTTCAGCATATTAAATATATGCTCAGTTGGATTTAAATGTGAGTATTGGCTTGCCTAGTTAAGAACCTTTCTTCATTTGGCGCTGAACAACCTATATGTTTGTGTCTTTCGGGTCCTCGTTTTGCTCTATCAAATTATTTTTATAAAGCCCTTTTTACATCAGCAGTTGTCCCAAAATGCTTTAAATGATACCCAGCCTGAAACTCCAAAGAGCAAGCAACAAGAGGTGATTCGCAGTGTATAACTGAGGGCCATGCAAACATTTTGGAAGCTTTTGCTTATACTTAGCAGACAGTGTGTTTCTGTACACTTCAGAATAAATTCTGCTGTTGGCTTTAGCAAATACATCTTCAATGATGACAAGTGAGCCAGTTCCAGTGGCAGCAGTACATATCCAAGCGGTTACACCTCCACCATATTTTGAAGATGACATGGTAACTTTCCTCCTCATGTCACTGGTAATGGTTGTTTTTGGTTAATCTGTCCACGATACCTTTTGTTTCCCCAGAGTGCGGCAGCCTCTTCAGTTACTTTTTAGTAGACTATAACCTAGCCGTCGTGGTTTGAGGCAGTGTAGCAGAAGGCAAACCAGTAGTTTGTGGTCCTGCTGTTAAAGCCTTCTGCTGGTGCTGGTACATCCTTGCCTACTTCTTGGGGACTGTTGTTGATCTGCAGGATGGTGGGGGCATTTCGCTTCAGGACAGTGTATTGGCTTATGCACGCTGGAGGGGGCATGAACACAACAGACTAGCCAGAAATAACTGTCAATCTAATTCTCCCAGTGATATCATATTTTGGTGCTCTGAAAAAGGAGGTGCATGTATGAAATAAAATGTGAATTCAATGGGCACATACTGTAAAAATAAAAGCTGATCATCAATATTTTTGTCGTATAAAATTGTAACTATTGGAGTAGAGACAAAAGATAAGAGTTTAATTGTCCCAAAAATGATATAGGGCACTTTATATGATAGTGCCCTTTCAGCGTACCAGCTGTTTTTCATACAAAAAAATCACCTGCAATTTCACCCTGTTTTGGTGGGATTTAGTTTTATATCCAAACCACTCCGTCAATAAGTTTTAGTTTTCTTCATTCTCTACGAATACATTTGAAAGGAGAAATGTGTGTATTTTTAATTG
This sequence comes from Esox niger, assembly GCA_016801105.1. NCBI lineage: Eukaryota > Metazoa > Chordata > Actinopteri > Esociformes > Esocidae > Esox > Esox niger. The sequence continues at coordinate 15,834 of JACXGJ010012981.1, forward strand.
GAAACAATTGTAGCACAGAAATTTGCCTACGTGATATTTAGATAAGACGCCTGCATTGTATCTTTAATAATTATATAAAAGTGTAAGGAGATTAAAAGCTCATTGTTACATTTCCCACAGTTAGTTTCTGTTACTGTAGGCATCTGAAAACAAGCATTCTCAGATTTACTGGTTGATTGGGCCACTATATCATATTATACAATGTTGCTGTTGACAAAACAAAAGATTTTAATTAGCACAACACACTCAATAGCACCATACCTGATTTCTGTTGCTATCCAGGAGAAGATGAAGCATCAAAAGTCCAACAAATTTAGTCAACTACGCAAGCAGTTTCATGTTGTGGGGCTTACAGTAATTTAATGTGCTGTACTTGTAATTTCAACCACCTGTATAGTGAGAGGATACATTGACATGCATATGCATATGTGCAATCGTCATTCTCAAATAACTAAAATAGGATTGTAGTCACAGAAGCTGCGTAGCTACCTGAGTCCCTTTGATGAAAACGCTGTATAATGGTGATACATTGTAGTTTGTCTGGGCGTGGTTATTCTGTCTGTGGGAGTTCACGGGTGGTTTTTGGGAAGGTTTGTATCTAAGGCATGCTTTGTGTCTCTGTGCGTCTATTCATAGCAGGAGAGAAGCTCATTCAGTCCTTCCTCGGCCAGTCCTCTGCCAAACTCCACTTCCTCCCCTGTCCATGCTCCCGCAGCCAGGCCAGCCAACCGAATGGAAGACGAGCCTGCCAGGCTGCCCGTGCACCTGCGTGAGTCGCACACACACACGCGCGCAAACACACACACACGCACACACACACACACACACACACAGATATAAAGCCATTGGCTACCGTCACGTCACGTCTCCAGCGGTCAACACACACTATCACTTGCACCATGCGGATGAGCCGGTCTTCTCACGTGTCCACGGCCCTGGCGCGCTGAAGCGGACCCTGGGTCAGGGACTCACACAAGATGTCTCTACTGAACCATAACCAAGTCGCTGTGCTGGAACGCTTTACAATAGGCCACTGTGGAACGCACCATGGCAGGACAGTGACAGCCGACGCAACTCTGTACACGGCGGCACAGACGTGTACAGTACTGTAACACCTCCAGGCACTGAAGGGCCGTACACGACACAATAGAGAACAGCACGGGAGAATAGTCAAGCAGAATGGAGGAGGTTGGGGGGGGGGGG
>JACXGJ010012982.1:0-17031 GCA_016801105.1 Esox niger
ATATATATATATATATATATATATATATATATATATATATATATATATATATATATATATATACACATATACACATATATATATATATATATATATATATACATAATGAAAATGTGTTAATCACATAAACATTGAAGTATATGTATTAGATATTTTTCTTTCATAAAGATACACAGCAATCATAGAACACAATTCTACTATTTCATGCTGTCCCCCACTTTTGCTGTTTCAACCTGAGTACTAGTCTAACCATTGATCAGTCAGATTCATGGCGAAGTGCATTCAGATATTCCAGATTATAAAGAGTAGCGCTGACCACTGGACTACACAACAGCTTGGCATAGCAAGCAAACTTTCCATATACAAATATGCAAGCACACATGTTAATGAATTTATTACATCCATCCCTAAACCAATCAAATGCCAGATCAAAACAATAATTACCCCAAGCTTTTTTACAATGTGCTACATTACAGAACTGAATACAGTAACTTAATAAAAAACAGCACTGCATTCCATAAAAAATGATGTCTGCATACTAGCCTAGTAACCATTTAATCTTAATCATATTCATGTGGATATGCTATAGTGTCTTTTAAAAATGTGCCTATTAATTCACAACAAAACTGTAGTTTACATCTAAATAATGATTTGAATCAGAGAGAACTGCAGGTTGTTTCTGTAAGACATGCAGTTGATTGGAAGAACAAGAAAGCAAGTTGGACTGTGGCTGGTGGACGTGCCCTGCTGTGCTGTGACTGAAGTCCCTATGGGAAGTTAGTTAAGATGGGAGCGAGGAAATGTAGTGATGAGGCTAGTCTAGAATGAGGGATATACTGAGTATACTAGAGAAGTTAGGAAAACTAGGAAAGGTTCAGACAAAGGGAGGACGTTGGTTCTACCACAGAGAGTGAAATGTCTGGAAGGAGGTAGTTCAGAGGAGTGTATACTGCGGGAAGGGATCTGATATGCAGGATCTGACTGCATTGTCAAAGGCCAATACGTGAAAGACAGGTGGTTGGGTGTATGTAGGAAATGCTAAGGTGCTGATCTTGGCAGCAAATAAAGCACAGTTAGAGAAGATATTGGGAACTGTTCGGCTGAATAAGGGAGGGTGAAATGTCATGTCCCTGGCTGTAGGGCGATATTGAGAAGGGTGATCCCGGGTGTAACCGATGGAGGTGTCAATGGATGATAATAGGGAGGTGTCAGAGGGAGGAAAGTGGTTGAAGCCAGAACAATGAATATTAGAAAAATAGAGAATGGAGTATAAAACTCTAGCAACAGACATGAGCCTCTTAAATTTGAAGCTTTGGTTTGAGTGATTGATAGGTCATTTGCAGGAAGAATTATTTGGTTGCTTTAAATGATTTCAAGCAGCTGGTGCTGCAGACCTTGTGAATGAGCCTTTTCCTGACACAAATGTTGAATCGATTAGGATTTACAGACAAGGCTTCATTGGGCCATCCCGAATTCACACACCTAAAGTTTCTTATAACAGGTGTGTGTGTTGAGGGCACAACTAAATCTAGTCCAGGCTGTTAATAAGTCTGTGAATGGAAGCCCTTGATATGTAGAGGTGTAAAATGATCAGGTAAAAGTAATTGGGTGTGTTAAACACCCAACATAAACGACCCGTTTACGAGAGTTAATTTATGTCTTAATTAGGAATTTTCAAGTACTTTTACTTTGTACTTTTTACACCTCTGCTGATAGGACACATAAATGGGACAGACCATGACTCCAGTATTCTTACAGGGAAGGACAGACCCACAGTGCTGTCTACTGGTGACTACAACTCTCCTCATCATGGTTTTAGATAAATCACATGATTAGTCACTTTATTTTTGGGTGTCTTCTTAGGTCTGCAGTAAAGTTTTCTTTTGGTATAGATCTGAGATAAGCTTACTCTCCCTCAATTCTAACCCAAAACATCCATGGGAGAAATTACAAACTGACCCTAGATCATTTTCTTCACTCTGATGTGTCTCAGTCATCCTAAATGTAGACTTTGGATCCTCATCACAGACCTTGGATCATATTACCCCACTTATCATAACTTATGATTTATTACAGGTGGTTCCATGCAAATATTCAGCACCTACGGACCAGAGTTTAACACCTATCTTCACTCTTCACCACTGTGCTTGTGATTCTCCCTGTGATTCCCACTGAAAATGTATGCATTGAAAAAACAATAAATCACAAAACTACTGAATATACAGTACACATAAGCCAAGATTAAATCCTCACACGCTTAATACAACTTTAATTAACACATTTATTCAGGGGAATACTTTCTCTTCCAATATCATGTGAATAGTTAGGAGTGGCCACCGTTGTATTGAGGTAAAGTGTTTTCAGGCAGAATAGGGAGAACCATGTTACTAAAGGCCAGCAAGTATTCTGTGTTGCACATTTAAATGTGTTGAATATGAGCGCCCCATACCATGTTTGCCCCAGTTTGCCATTGCTGTTCAATTTTGAGTATAGATGATCACATATCTTAATGACTGTGGACATTCCACATATTATCCTTTTAACAATCACAAAGTATGGGACGAACAGTGTACCTCTGAACGAAATTCAAAAGTAATCACCAAAGAAGCCTGTGGTGAAATCAGCTATCTTAGCAGACCCAACAGGATTTTGAATATATTTTTCTAAGAATTAATAACAACAGAATTGGAACAGCAGAATACAGAAGTAATATAATAGTTATGGAGAAATATGCTATCCATTGGTCAACCTGCTTAATATTACTCACGTCAGTTTTTTTTTTTATTGCTTCTTTAATGAACACAACAGTTTTCAGCTGTGCTAACATAATTACAAAGGGTTTTTCCAATTAGTGATTTAAAATCATATACCTGGATTAGCAAACAACATTTCATTGGAAGATAGGACTGTTGGTTGCTAATAATGGGCCTCCGTACACCTATGTAGATATTCCATTAAAAAACACCCATTTCCAGCTACAATAGCAATTTACAACATTAACAATGTCTACACTGTATTTCTTATCAATTTTATTTTATTTTAAATTGACATAAAAATTTGCTTTTGAAAACAAAGTTTTGAATTGTAGTTTATGTACATACAGTTAAATACTAAAAACATTTAATTGTTATTAGACTGTACCGAAAGTACATATATAATAACTCAAGAGCACAATCACTGACTGACTGGTAAAAATAAACTGTACTGTGCTGTGCTGCTGTGAGCCAGGCCATGGAGGTCATAGGTCACTAACAGTTTGATGTTCCTGCTGAAATTTAATGTAGGGATGCACCGATGTCGGCCAGCAATAAGAAAGCAATGAGCTTTCAACTAAAAAGGTTGCCCAATCTGCTGAAGTAATTTCTTATAATTCTTTCTTTTTGTTCAAGTCCCATTTCCCATTGTAAATATTAATATTATTTATTCCCCTATTGCAGTTTTATGGATTAATTCTGATGTTACTTACTACATTATTTAAATCCAGGCATTGTATAATGTACAATTAAGGAAAGAGTGTGTGTATGTATTTCATTAAAATACAATAAAAAAATGCATTTTTATGATTACATTGACATTTGCTAAAATTAGAAGCTTTATTGGAAGCAACATTTGCATTCAATGTATGCCAGTGTACATAGGTAAATGTTTTTAAAAAGATTAGTATGTACCGATAACAAATATTTAAAATAACATATAGTTATTATTGGTTGGTCCTTATTTAATGTAATTAACACTTAGACATAGAAGTGGGTCCTAGCAATTTTCTAACCTCATTACATATAGCAACAAAATTATAATTTACACTGAACGTATTAATCTGCCGGTGTAATTATTTGATAATTCATACTTAATGGTCCAATGTTTCTATTTTGACCTATTCATTTAAACTAAATTTGTAAGGTCAAAGAGACAGTGCTGTTGTCATAAAATGAGATCATTCCCCCGATGGTTCCTAAATGAATAATGTGTTTGTGTCTTATCAAGAAAGTATGTTCCTCTCCAGGTCGAGAATGAAAGCCCTATTCTAGGTTCTTATTTTAACAAAGGGTTAAGAAAATAAGGATTTGTCTATTACCAATAAATTACACAAAATAAAATATTTTAATATTTAATTTGTGATTCTTGTAACCAATTATTGAAAGACACATTATCACGCACAGGTATGCACAAAGATGTAGGGTTTTTGATAAACTTACAGAACAAACAATACTACATTTACCGCCCTGTCTTGTCTGCTTGCCTGGGTGTCTGTTTGGTCTGCTCTTGTCTTCATCAACAAATAATTTTATACCTTACGAAAAGCTCGCCTAATCTTTCATTATTGATTTTCCTCTGACACTTCAGTATTTTTATAATTCACCTAATACTGGATGCATATTTACAGATTTCCAATTTGACAGAATCTCCTCACGTAATGCAGCTAAGCAACGTTTACCTAAATGAATACACCCCTGTCATAAGTGACTTCGTTTGTAGCATTATACTGCCCCCTTAAGGACATTACTGAAAACGTATAAGAAACCTTTTCAAAAGTGCACATCTTCATCTTTATCTTATTAACATTGGAAATTAAACTGAACGTAACTAGACTACAATTACAGTACACATTCACGAGTCAAGATTAGCCCCATTCAATTCTAAATACGACTTGATTTCATTAAAAAAACTTTCTGATCAGTTAAATGTGTCCACTGTCATTTAAGGTAACTGGTTTCCAGGCAGAACTGAGAAAACAACGTTGACAGTATTCACCGTTGCACATTTTGGTGCTTCAAAATGCTATGGTACAGAATAAAGTGTATATGTATATATTACTATCTGAGCGAAATTAAATAAGGATCCCAGTGGAACACCCATTAAACACCCCCAAATATTTAACGATATAATAAGACATTTTAATAGGATCTTTAAGTTAAGATCATATACGGTTAACCATTGGTCAACATGTGTCATAAAAATCTTATGTTAGTTTATTTTCCAATGGAAATGCTACTGCCTGCCCGTGCCTCAGCACTTAAGACAGATACATGTTTTATAATTCGCCTAAAACTGTCGTGAAAAAATATGTTATTGTAATTGTATACATGTCAAGTATACATGTCAAATATCGTCTAAAGGTTTTTAAATCTTACGAAATCCATAGTTATAAATAGTGGAGATTTTCGAGCTAACCAAAGATTCTGTCATACAAATCCTCCCTCAGGTACTGAGGCAAAATAGCCTAGTCCAAAAATGTAATAAAATTACATTGACGTACAAACATAAAATAAATAAATACTGACCAGCAGATACTGTAGGAAGGAGTCCTATTCCCAGGATCAGCAGGATAAAAACCTTCATGTTGACGTTCGTCAATTAACTTGTGCGTAACCTTGCTCTTCTGAGCCTTGAGACATAAATGAACTGAAAGGTTTACATACATCAAGTCGTAATTAGGTTGGATGTCATTTTTGAGCCAATGAGAATTTAACTTGCATCAATCGTCAGTAAAATCTGTGTGGAAACAAACGTAAGAGGTTGACTAAATGAAACTGAAAATACTTGTGTGTTGTCATCAGGTCCACGCCTACCACAATTCGTGTGCGATCACACCAGGTCTTATTGCATTAGATCTCTTTACATCAGCTCATTTTCAGAGCTAATCTGGTTAGGCAGTACATACAATGTTGGACCAACAAAACCCAATTTTGGCTGCCTGTGTAAATTCAAAACGTTTATGCCCAAAACAATGCTCTTATTGTGCTGTGAGTCTATAATGTTCACCACTAACTTTGATGACGCTAGCACGTAAAGATCATGTGTCCAGCGAATCAAGATGCAAAATGGTAAAAATGATTCCTCTTAAATCTAAACTTGTGCATTTTTACTATAAAAAGATATTGGCTAATCGTTTTTCATAAATTAATTTTGATTGTAAGCCTACTGTATGCCTTCGTTTTTGTAACATTCCAGTGCATGAATGACATCAAAGATTTCTATGGCAGCTTTTAACCAATCTTTTGGGCTGTTATCAATTTCTGGGTATGTTTCATGGCTGCTCTTTTGCTGCTGAATCTCTGTTCTGATATGATGATCAAGCTTAATAAACCAATAACCATAATGCTTGTTTGTAAGTTTCATTATCAACTTGTCATGAAAATAGAGCATTTCTTGCCTAGGGGAATGATGACGAAAAGATACACAAACAGTTCAGTGGTAATACAAAATCCTGTAAGCCAAACAAGCTAACTGCATTCTAAAACAAGAACACAATGCTTGAACTGTATAATGTTACAGCATAACCTATACCTTCTTAATATCAGGTAGGACCCCTTTTTCCAGAACAGAACAAAGTCTAAAAGGCAAGCATTCAACAATGTTCTAGAAACATTCCTTAGAGTATTGCTAACTTGATAGCATTAAACAGACACTAAAGATCTGTCAACCACATATTCAAGATGCAAACCTTACAGTCCACCTCACCCCAGAGGTACTCTATCTGGAGTTTGCAGGCCACAGGAGTAAAGTGAAGTCACCGTCATGTTTGTGGAACCAGCTTTAGTCGATGCATGATTTGTTACACTGGAAGTATCCTTTTGTTAACAGGAACTGTCCCTTTTAAGTTACGCACATGGTCAGCAATAATGCTTGGGTATGCTGTGGTATTAAAATAATGCTCAACGGGTATTAATAGGACTTGTGTTCCAAAAACATTCCTCACACCAATACACAACCAACAACAGCCTGTACCATTGACACAAGGCAGGATGGAGCCATGGATTCATATGGTTTATGTCAAATTCTGACCTGACTATTTACATTTTGCAGCATAATATGAAATTCAAGTACAGGAGACATTTTTCCAATCTTCAATTGTCCAGTTTTGGACACACACTCACTCGTAGCGTCATCTTCCTGTTCTTATCTGACTGAAGTGGAATCCAGCGTTATCTTCTGCTGTTGAAGTCCATCCACTTCACGATATGACTTTCTGCATAGTGGTTAGTTGACTTATTGTAGCCTTCCTGTCAATTTGAAGTCTGGCCGTAGATGCTAATCATTGTTAGTCCTGGTCTGAATGAGAGACCAGATGCTGCTGATGGAATTCGTGTTGGACGGTCTGTAGCAGGCACACTTCCATTTGATCAGATTCCATCCAAATATCTCAGGGCTGTGAAAGGGAAATTGTCCTGCGTTAAGTGTTATCTTTGAGGTGGGACAGTAAACAAGTGGATCTGTGGTCCCTAAAGGTCCCATGGCACTGGTGTCCAAAATAAATCTTTAATTTGGCCCCAATTTTGTCATGGCAACCTAATCATCCACAGCTTCCACTGGGTTAATTCACTCTGCTGGTGACTGTTTTAATACTGTTCTTGAGTGAAATCAAAAGCAAGTAGAGAGAATTACTGTTTTGTTAAGGAGAAAGAACAATGAGATTGAAAATGAGAGCCTGGCTATAATATTCACTGTTTTAGGGTGGTTTGGAAGGGAAACACCTATGGAGGTTTATGTAGCATGTGCTAACAAACATTATCTAGGCTCAATAATACCCCTTAAACTCATTACCTTAACCTGTAATGCCTGAAACTAAAATAAATTCTAACATTAAGCCCATTAGTAAATTGTACTCCAAAATTTACCTCAAAGCTTGAAAGTGGGGACAGGGCAAAAAACATTTGTCAGGTATCACTATCATTATCCCCGTAGATAACAATATATTATGTGACTTGGGAGCTTACCCCTGGCTGGAGTACCTGAAGTAAAACTAATATGCTGATCTTGGGTGAGATAAACATTTTACCAATAAAGATAATGGTCATGATTGGGAGAGAATAAGTTGAGTCTAGATGTGTATTTATGGGACACTTTACCCCAGACAAACAAGTTTCTCATTGTTACTCCCCCTCCAACGACTCGTGGGTGAGGAGGAGAACGCAACCCCCCCATGATCGTGCACACCGGATAAGGGCCTACTAAAAATGGATGAGTGTCCTGACTCAATGTGGAACAATGAGAAGAAAGACAACCAAGTAGACGTTGCCCATGCGGGGGATTTATTGTCAATGAATATGTATGAAAATTATATAACGGAGAACAAAAACACAGCTAAACAGGGGAAGGAGGGCAGCAGGTGAAAAGGATAGCAGTAAGGTTGTGCCAATGGTCTGTCAAATCAAAGAAATAATACAAAAATACCCTGAGCTTCCCAACACCTCTAACCCTGCACGCCACAAGCTAACCTAACACACAACTTACTTCACTGCTACAAAAACCACTGGGCAATAGCCGCTGGCTTTTAACCTAGTGTATAACAGTGAGTAACCTATGGATATATGCAAACCCCAGGGTGGCTTCTAACCTAGTGTATAACAGTGGGTAACCTATGGGTATATGTAAACCCCAGGGTGTCTTCTGACCTAGTTTGTATAACTGTGGGTAACCTATGGGTAAATGTAAACCCCAGGGTGGCTTCTAACCTAGTGTATAACAGTGGGTAACCTATGGGTATATGTAAACCCCAGGGTGGCTTCTAACCTAGTCTGTATAACAGTGGGTAACCTATGTGTATATGTAAACCCCAGGGTGGCTTCTCACCTAGTGTATAACAGTGGGTAACCTATGGGTATATGTAAACCCCAGGGTGGCTTCTCACCTAGTGTATAACAGTGGGTAACCTATGGGTATATGTAAACCCCAGAGTGGCTTCTCACCTAGTGTATAACAGTGGGTAACCTATGGGTATATGTAAACCCCAGGGTGGCCTCTAACCACACACACTCTCTCTCTCTCTTTCCCTCTCCCTCTCCCTCTCTCTCTCTCCCGCTCTCTCTCAACCAAATGAAAACAAAATGACAAGCTAACCTAAACAAACACAAACTGAATGTCTTCTTTGGGCGGCAAGCTCCTGAGGATTGGCTGGTGGGGATTGACGATGGAATTGATGGCCCTGCCCACATCACCGGCAGCAACTCACCACACCTGGGAAAGGAATAGAAGAGAGACAGCACACACACACAACAGAAACAATACACAGAGGACGTAACACTCATCATGTGATTTCTTTAAAACAGTAGTGAACCTTTTAGTTCTCCCATTGGGGAACTGTTCATTCACATTCTTATTCACTGGCTGAACTTGATTTGGTTCTCACTCTGCACATTCATCAGAAGGCAATGTGGGAGTGGAGAAATTAACTAATTAAGTCTTAAAACTAGATGATGCTTCAGTGTGTCGGCCATCTTATCAAAGATCATAGTCATACATAACATGGCTGATTGCTGGAAAGTACTTTTTGGAAATGGTGTGGTATTTATACCTCCACACTGTTGGTCTTCACCCCTCATGAGTGTATGTATAAGTTTGCTGTAATTCTTTTTTACCCAGTTTTTATTCTGATAGGTGTTTGTAAGTAGTGTTGGAGCACCATCTTGTGCCGATTGTTTTCTGCAATGTGTTCACTGTCATTTCTTTGTGCAACTTATTGAATATACTTACTATGTTTTGCAAAATGTGCACAAGCTTTCTGAGATCTAACACAACTTACTTGATCTATTTCTTCATTGACTTTGTAACACTTAAAATAAAGGAAACATTAATATGCATTCATATGCATGTAGTTGATTATATTTATATATATTATTTAATACTGTTCAGTAATGGACTTTTGTATTACTGTGTAAATTGTTTTTGTTTTCAGTGTATAAAAAATTACATCTCTTAGCTATTTTACACAAACACAACTCGTGTCCTTTTGTACATTTCCAGTCTCTGGAACAAGATGTAGAGATCTGAAGTGCTGGTTTGTACATAAGAGCCCTGGTTCAGGTGGAGGCGTTCCTGTTGCTATGAGCCAGTAGAAGTCTCTACTGTGCATCAATACATACCAGACAGGAAAAGGCCTCTTAAGTCATTAGAAATTAAGACAAATTTAAATGACAAACTAATGGTGGTTATATTCTTGAAACTGAATTCTTTTGGCCAGGTTGTCATTGAAATTGAGAATAAGCTCTCAGACAATTTATAGAAAGAACAACAATTATCATAATTTAATACTGTCACAAAGATTAAAATGCTTCATCTTCTAAAATCATGTGTTTGTTTAAATATTTGAATTACGTTTTTATCCCTGCTGATAATATATTGGATTTAATCCCCATTCACTAAACCTCCATCCTCTCCCCTGAGACCCAGCAGCCACCTTCTGCAGTTCCTCTCTTCACCCACCAGAGGGCTCAGTCCAGAAGCCCCAGTGTGAGATAAACCCTTTTATGCCCCAGGCCTCTACTGTCCAATGGACAGTCTCACTCACATACTCCGCCCACAGCCCCATCTACCTGCAAGCTGATTGGTACTCTGCCAGCTTGCAGGGCCTTTATAGACAGCTGGGCTTCTCTAGTGTCATGTGTTCTCCCACCGCAACTAAGGAACCAACTAAGAAACAGACATATTATTAAACGGAATGTTATTCTTCTCATTGAGGGATTTTACATACAGTATTAAATGTAACTATTACAAGAGATAAAATCAACTTCCAACCAAATGACATGAAGTTATTAACACCACCGTTAGAATGATTAATGATTAAGATTATTGCACCAGGAACACACGTGACGTCACAGATAAAGTTGTGTGTGTAAATGTGAGTCCAGTAAAGCACCTGTGGTCAGTTCCAGACTTGGGGAACCAGTGGTTTGTGGGAGAAATGTTACTTATCTAGCTTTTCAATTAGAATAATTTATCATATGTAGAATGTCTAACACAGAAGACTCTTGAATATTACAATAAGCAGGCCTAGAGGTCCATTGTTTCTACCGCCCCCATCGTCATGTAACTCTGTGACTCCTTTTCTGTGCCTTCTCCCCTCTTCATCCCCAAAAGATATTCATCCTGACCTTGTGTCCCCTTATGTTTCCCCTGTAGTGTACCATTTGCACTGTCTTGGAAGATATATAACAATTTGAATTATTCAGCTGTTCTTTTTACATTAGAATGTATTTGGGTTTTAAAATTCCAGTACCGGTTCTAGACTGGTCTCTGGGACGGGACCTCCTCTTTGACTACTCAGTTTTCAAATGAAAAGAGACAGGATGAATATGATTGAGTTTTGTCAACTGGGTTTGTTTCAGGGAAGTTGTATGGAGGCTCAATGTTTCTACATGTTTGACAGCTTCCATTGGTGTTGATGCTAGATATCATTAACACGCATTAGACCGGAAGAACCCTACTACTGTTTTAATAACAAACTGCTCAGTAGCACATCCTTGTTGTCTCTACACTACCGTTTAGTACATTGACAGTCACCTGCTGAAATATTATAAACATAGATTAAGTGGCTGTTTAGAGTTCATTAATAGTTAACTCAACCATCACAATTAGTCTCTAGTAGACGTTGCGGCTACTAGAAATTTATAACCTTCTTTTCCTCTACTAGCTCTGTAGCAGTTCTATAACCCACACCCACATCTTTACTGTCTGGTCCCTAGAAAAATAATTCCTCTATTGCCCTGTGCTCATTTTTAAGGAGCCCCTTGGTGTCATGGTAATTCCCTTGCTTTATCCCTTCCCTCTTTTTAGTGGTTCCCTCAAATGTTTAATCCATTCCCTCAACTTTATTTAACCTGCAGAATTGGGCGCATATCCTTATCATGGAACGATCCAAGTTCTTCAATTTGAAATAAAATTATATTATTCATGTTTTTAATTTTAATCCCAAGATCATCCTTAGCCATCGCAACGTTCCTTTTCCTGTAGAATGTGGACAACTTGCACGAGTACCGTTGGATGTAATGTTGAGTGCATAGAAAGGTTGTTGCATGTAGGGAAAGTAGACGACTTATTCTGTCCACACTAGATTGTGTGTTGCTAACTATCAAGGCAGTTCCACGGTCCTGCAGAACTTAAGATGTTACGATGGAGCGAACGCATCGCTTGACAACAGGAGAAGAGGAGAAGAATATATGTCATGTTAACGAATTGTTAGTTCAGGTGTTTATTTAAGCCTGTGGTTTTGCATATCAATCCGAGTCCAGTCTGTAAGTCACAGATACTGTTGATCCTGGTTTTCTTAATGTAATACGTGGTCCTGTTTCTCTTTTTTCAAGTAGGAGACAGATTAGGATGCATGTTCAGGATTTGAGGTTTTATTAGGTGTTGTTATTATAAACTACAGTTTCTGCAGAAGCAAAAACCTTGCTTACACATTAAATTTGATATATGTTACTGATGAAATTTTTTGTCAAAACGTTTTCATTTTGGTTTTGCTTTTTTAACCTTTTGTTGCAGAGGACTGCATGATGATGTTCCTCAGTATATAACTGATTAGTGTATTTAATTTGTTTATGTCCAGTGAAGAAACCCATTGTAGTGTATCCCATCTGGTTGGAGTTATTTATGTGTGTTTGTTGTTAATGCAAATAGATTACACTGAACTTCTTAGCATGCAAGTGTTGCACAAAATAACTAAAACATAAGAAATCAATATTTTTTCAAATGACAATCCAGGAGATGAGATTGGAGGGAATAAATAAAACAAATATGGTGAATGAATAAAAAGCAAAGGGAATTGATTTAAAATGTTGAGGAAACGGCTTCACCTGTCTTTAAAATAAAAATGTTTACTCCGGCTCTGCAGGCCTCTGTACATTTTAGCACCCAGTAATCAGAAATAACTTCCTCTGCTAGCTGGTCATCACTGTCTAAAAGTTTACTGCATTAGAAGGACTGTCAAGAGGGAAAAAACATCCAAAATGAAAACTGCTTATTACACAACATTAACTGTACTGCCAATTTCTGTGGGCTGTTGATCCTGTCTCCATTTCACCCCAATTGTTAAATGAATCCTGCAGAACTCGTTAGACCCACAGGTGTACACATTTTCATTTCAACCTCTTACTCCAAAGAACATTTTATATGCTGTTTTTTAATGGCCTCACCATTGGAGTGGTGGTGGGGAGTATCTATCCTGGTAATCCTGGCTACTGTTATTGGAGTTTTCTAGTGATTAAGTAGTAGTACTGTTTTAGTAGCAGTGTTTATCAATATGTTTTAATTGTGTCAGTTGTTGTATTAAGGGATCATAGTACTGTTTGGTTTAGATAAATCCACAATTATGTTTGATGACATCTTGAGTAGGAATACTCAGTTGTGGAACTGGACCACACCAAATTATCAATGTTAATAATATCATCATGTTCATCTCTGTTTTCTGGCTTCAGTCCAGCCAACAGTAAGTGTCTTCCTGGTATCCATCCTAAAGTGATTGCTAAATAGAAAATATACAACCCCAGAATAAATTAAGAGACTACTGCACCTTTTTCTTTCCATTCCAAAACAGTTTAAAAGGAATGTTTTGAGTGAGGAACAGAAGTGTTCAATTTGCAGTGGTATTTTAGTATTAACCCTTCTGTTTTTTTTTCCTCAAAATGTTTTGTTGGAAAGTCCAAAATTGTCCCATGTGCAGCTTTCGTGTGGAAGAATGCAACATGCTGCAATCATCTTGCCAGAAATGTTCACATGATTCCTCATGCTTTTGAGCACGCACCCCCCCAAAACCTCAGTGAGCCACCACCATGCTTCACAGTGGGGATGTATTCTGTTCACTATAGGCCTTGTAGACCCCTCTCCAAACATAAAGCTTATGGTTGTGACCATAAGCACTATTTTGGTCTCGTAACCGCAAATTACAGTGTGCCAGAGGCTGTGAGGCGTGTCAAGGTGTTGTCGGGAATATTGTAACCAGCTTTTTTGTGACATTGGCGCAGTAAAGGCTTCTTTCTGGCAACTTGACCATGCATTTTTGTTTAAGTATTGTTGGATTGTGTTCCTTGAAACAACCACACCCTCTTTTTCCAGAGCAGCCTTTATTTCTCCTGAGGTTACCTGTAGATTTTTCTTTGTATTCTTTATATCCCAAACAATTAATTTGGCTGAAATCTTTCTTAGTCTATCTCACCTTGGTTTGAGATCAAGAGATCGCTTTATAAATAATTAAACAGTACTGACTGACATTTGCTGTCACGTCCTGGCTATGCCCCTAGCGATCTTCGCACTGGCTGGGGCCAAAGTCAGGACGGGACAAGAAGAGATGCCTCTAGGCATCTCTATGTGCTTGGGTCTCCCCAATTGGACGCAGGTGTGGATTGTTGCCTCCAATTGGGGAACCTATTTATGTTGCATATTTGCCCACACTGGTGTGGTTCATTTTGGATTTGTCAGCCGTAGGCTATGCTACCCAGCCACTGGAGCTGCTTTAAATTTGTTTTGTTTCTGTTCATCATTAAACATGGAATACCTTCACCCGTTCGCCTCAGCATTTGTGTCCTTCAACCAGCACTGTGACATTTGCAAGGCTTTTTATATCCTCTTCCATCTTTATAAAATGCCATTACCTTGTAACTCAGGTCTTTTGACAGTTCTTTTCTGCTCCCCATGGCGGAGTATCTAGCCTGCTCAGTTCATCCATGTGAGAGCTAACAAACTGACTCATTGACAATTTATACTGTCACTAATTGAAATAAAAAAATGCCAAAGGTGTGTGAAATTCATCTCTTATTAACATTTTTACCTGTGTGTGTCTAACAAGACCAAACATTAAAGGGTATGTAAACAGATTATCGCTCTCCTTAAATAAAAGTTTTTTGCATCTGTTATCAAGCAAAGTTAAAGCAAAGTTAAAGCAATGCCAAAATGTCACTATTTCGGCCAGGGTTTGCAGAAGTATGAGCACAGCTGTAAGTTGCTCTTTCAAGACATCAACCTAAACATCACTGTTTAGATTCAAGCTTTAACTTTACTTGTTTTCCTGGTCTCATGTAGTTCCTGTGGTGCCAATCAAGCTGAGGTTGATCAGGTTAGGGAGTGTGCCCTCATAAATGTTGACCCATGTTGGGAAAAAGCAGAATGGCTTGGCATGTTTCACAATATTGTGACAATGTAACGCACATGAATATACCCCAAACTATTGCTAATACCATGTTGTATTTTGTTTATTTAGAACTCTTGTTCAATCCAGTGAACAAAATAGCTGGTCTGGGTATCAATGTTAGGCATAGCCTTATTTTCTATAGTAACTAGTTGCATTATGGGAACTGTAACTACTAAATGTAATTAGTTATTTTTCAAAGTTAAGTTCCCCAATATTGATTGTGATAATAAAATCACCATCGCCGATCATCTCGAAAAACAATATTACATAATAGATGTTATTGAAAGTGTGAGCGCATGCATTAGTCCTTTCCCTCTTTTTCCCTCAGTGAGCAGCAGCTAATGTTTTCATATGTATATTGTCTCATTTAATAAATTATTATGTTGGCGTAATTGGCCTTTGTATTATTATTCGAAATAAAAACTTCTAAGGGACAATATGTAAAAATGTTTACTGCACTACAAGCATAAAAACAATCACAAATGACCAGTTGAACCCCGCGGTTAATGTTATAAGTTAATGTTTCAAATATACTTTTTACATAAAAATGATCAGTGGCTGACATTCCCCATCTAAACTTTCTCACCGGTCGGTCCATCTGTCTGTTTGCTTTGACATGTAATCTCCTTATACTGGCTTTAGTACTATCTCACAGTACTATCCTTCCCATCCTAAACCACCCTGGACTACTGTAGCTAATACTGTACCTGTCTCATTAGCTAAGGAAAGATGAGGAAGAGACAAGTTGTTATTGTTTTGAGGCAGGATTCTCTACATTGCCCTTTAAGTCTAACATATTTTTTTATTTCTACCTCGCAACTCCCTTGTTTTTCCTCTTACATCAGTCTGTCATTTGTTTCCCTCCCACTTCTCACTCCTCTCCCTACAGAAGAACCTCTCTTCTCCAGTGACCTGTAACACCACAGGTTTCTACCCCAGTAAAGTCATAGTGACCTAGAAGAGAGATGGAGAAGAACAGCATGATGATTTGGAGATTGGAGATTCCCCCCCATGATGGAGATAAGAATGTTCCAGAAAAGTGTCCACCTGACAGTGAACAACTTCAATGGCAGTTTTGTTACAAAGCACCCGGCAAACCAGGATCCCCAAGTCTTTGCTCCAGCATAACCCACTGGCACCGTGTGACCCCAAAAGACTACCAAGTGCACCAGGATCGTGCCAGATCGCACCAGAGGTGCAGTTGAGCTCACTCCCAGCACCCCAGCGCTTGCCACGTGCACAGCAGTGCTCCCCTGTGGCAGTCCCTATGCTGCCTCTAAAGTCTCCTAAACTCCCTATGGACTCCTGTCTATTAGGCTCTCCTTCACCTTCCTCAGCAGGTACCCAGGTCGGTATTTCCATGTCAAATCGCCCATAGAATAATGACCCAGGTAGCCTGTCCATGCCCCCTGGTAGCCAGAACAATGTTCCTGTCTGCATGTCCTTAGGGTTTCCCCCTATTTCCTCTGCCTAGCTGACTAGTGTGTCTTGTCCCCAACACAGTATCACTTGCATAGGTTTTGTTTCCCAGTCAGTTTTGGTTCCCAGTTTGCCTGTAACCATATCTAGTTCTCCAGTGTCAGACTCTACTTGTGTCAAGTCTCTAGTCCAGCTCCCTGTCTCAGATTCCCCTGGGGTACATTTTGTATTGTTTGCCTACCTGTTTGCAAAATAAATAAAATGGAAAGAGTAAAAATACAAGAACTGGAGTCCTGCGTTTTTGTCTTATTGTCGTACCAGTCACTCATGAGAGGTAAACTGTATTAATACATTGAATTTTACAATGTCCTTTCATGAAACCCAAGGACACTGTACTGCAATAAACAAAAACACAAAACAAGGACCAGAAAACTATGAAGCACCACTGAAGTCAACTGAGGTTCAAGTGAAAATGAGTGAAAAGCCTGCATGAACTAGTTCGTTTTAAAGGTTCTGATGGAATCTGAATTGCGAGTGGCTGAAGGGGGAGAGACCCAGAGTATAGGGGCCGCAACACAATGCCCAGAAGACCATGGTACAGAGTCAAGTATTTGAATGGTAAGTCCAGTGTCAGACGAGCGGAGAGCATGAGGGGTGTGTGTGTGTGTGTGTGTGTGTGTGTGTGTGTGTGTGTGTGTGTGTGTGTGTGT